>JAGFNQ010005042.1:285998-314529 GCA_024364735.1 Boesenbergia rotunda | reverse complement strand
AGGTTTTTGTTGCAATTTTATGTTTTCTTGTATATGTTATACATCATGAATGCATGCCAATTTTGGTTAAGAATAAGATGAACACATGTTTTGGTACTAATTTGATACAAGCATGTTTTTGAAAGTTTGACCACAGTGTTATTTGTATTATGAAATCTGATCATATATATATTGATACATGCTGATCATATTTTGAAAATCTGATTTTAAGTATCACATTTTGATAATTGTTTGATTAAGTGAATTATGATGAACAAAGCTCATTTAGGGAGAAATCTAAGTGAATTAGGAGATAGAACAGTTACTGAAAGTTTCTGCTTTTGCTGGTTTCTGAAACCTGAGTAAAATTGTGCGAAACTCCTAAATACCAAGCCTGATCGGTCCACCGACCGATCAGGACCCACCCTGATCGGTCACTGTGACCGATCAGGGATCCTCCTGATCGGTCTGGTGACCGATCAGTCCAATTATGATGTTCAATTGGTCAAAGAAGGGTAGAAATTCTTAAGATTTTTGATTTTCAGGAATGTTTCTGAAACATTAAGGATTAAATATCAAATTGATACAAACCTATGTTGGGATGTTCAAATTGATAAGAAAGGGTGTGTTGAGTCATGACTCTTAGTCTTAATGTCGTGTTCGGAAATATTTCTGAAATAACGAATAGTAATAGAGTCTATGCCCCCGTTGAGGAATGCAAAATGTCAATGCAGTCTGATCAGGAATGTATCTGGTTTCAGAAATTATTTTTTTTAAAATCTGATCGCTCCCCAGATTAACAAAATATTTCTGTATCAAATAATCAGAATTATATATCAGATACAGAAGCATTCCTTACTTGACATATGAAACATACACATATGTGACCATGATATAGTTCGGTGTATGTTTTCAACCACTGTTATTGTCGTATGATGCATATACATTGTTGCCATGATACATTTATGGTATATGCCTCTCATATGCAAAACTTCTATCTTTGATTATTTCGGATTTTGGGAAGAGACCCTAGGTTGAGGGGGAGTTATGATTAAACTTAATAACCATACCCTTTTCGGTGTTTGACAAAGGGGGAGAGAATGGTTGATTAAGTTTAGGGTTTGTTATTGTAGGGGGAGGACTTTGATTCCCTTATGATAATTTAATTGACTCTGATTAATGAATACCTAAACTTAAATCGGGTTGCCAAACAACAAAAAGGGGGAGATTGTTGAAGCAGTCTGGTCCGATTGTTGTTTTGGTGTTGACAACGATTTAAGTTTGGTTGAGTAAGAATTGATGAAACCCTGGTGAGTGAAGCCAGGTCCTAGCGAGTGAAGCTAGGTGAAGAAAATCCTGGTGAGTGAAGCCAGGTCCTAGCGAGTGAAGCTAGGTGAAGAAAATCCTGGTGAGTGAAGCCAGGTCCTAGCAAGTGAAGCTAGGTGGAAAAATCCTGGTGAGTGAAGCCAGGTCCTAGTGAGTGAAGCCGGGTGACTGAAACCCTAGCGAGTGAAGCAGGGTCCCGGTGAGTGAAGCCGGGTGACTTAAATCCTGGTGAGTGAAGCCAGGTGATTAGAATTCCGGTGAGTGAAGCCGGGTGATTAAAATCCCGGTGAGTGAAGCCGGGAGACTGAAACCTCGGCGAGTGAAGCCGGGTTTGAATTGAATTGAGGCTGGATCGGTCGGGAGATCGGTTGGCACGGAGTCTCTTTGGAGGATCGATCAGGTGACCGATCCAGGGAAATCCAAGGAGCCTGATCGTTCTGGTGAACGATCAGGGAGAGAACAGAAGGTTTTCCAACCTTTCTGTTGGAAGGTTTGATCGTTCTGATGAACGATCAGTGAGTAGGAGGGAGAAGACCCTGATCGGTCATACGGACCAATCAGGGCCCTCCTGGACCGATCAGGGACTATCCTGATCGGTCCAGCTGCTCCATGATCGGTCAGTATGACCGATCAAAGGTGTTCCCTGATCGGTCACTGACCGATCAGGTGCGTTGAGACTCTAAGGCCTGAAACACTGATCGTTACATTGATCGTTCTGATGAACGATCAGTGAGTAAGAGCCCAAGAGGGAGAAGACCCTGATCGGTCTTGGTGACCGATCAGGGCCCTCCTGGACCGATCAGGGACCACCCTGATCGGTCCAGCTGTTCCATGATCGGTCAGTGTGACCGATCAAAGGTGTTCCCTGATCGGTCACTGACCGATCAGGTGCGTTGAGACTCTAAGGGCCTGAAACCCCTGATCGGTCTTTGACCGATCAGGAACTTTCTCTGATCTATCAGGGTGATCGATCAGAAAGTCACTGGATCGATCAGATAGATATCTGATCGATCAGGACTCATATTGATCGGTCGGGTGGATCGATTAGTATCTGAAAACTGTAATTCAAATTGAAGTTTCTTCTACTGTCTTCTCATTCACGTCAAGTTCTTATTGCTATAACGTGTTCCTGAGTGTTGTGCAGGTAATGCAGGATAACGCAAGAAGTACTTCCGTGAATCAAACTCTCTACTCTGAGTGTAACGGGTTTCTGATTTTCTGCCAAGGGCAGTTGGAAACTTCAGTCAGAAATGGGCAGACTGAGGTCGTGGGTGAGCAGCTTGCTGCACGCGGCTGGTCCTAGGGTCGTGGGTGAGCAGCATGCTGCACGCGGCTGGTCCTAGGGTCGTGGGTGAGCAGGGAATGTGCTACACACGTCCGATGTCCTGAGTTGAGTTGAGATATATCAGATGTGAAGAGAACAGAAAAGCTAACACTTGCGAAAATTCAATTCTGATCAGTGAAATCCTCGAGCTCGAAAAGAAGTGTTGCGACTCCATCAGCAAGCAGACAACGCAAGAAGGAAAGCTGAGTGAAGGCTATCTTGTGGTTGTGTTGTAAGTGGTGGGGTGTAAAACTGTCTTCTCGCGCTCTGTAAGCTCCTTCGTCTCTGTGCTTTATTAACATACTGTTAAGACAACTGTGTGGAGAGGTTTCTCCACCGAGAAGGAGACTGTGATATCCGGATTTCCGGGGCTTGATCTGCCGACGATCAAGGGATCGCCCACCTTACGGGCACGCCAAGGAGTAGGGGCAAGTTATCCCCGAACCTTGTAAATCCACTGTCTTAGCTTCTGTTTGTGTTTATTTCTGTTATTTTCCGCTGCTTGCTAACCTGAGTGCAGACAAGAAGTAATCAAAGAGTAAAAATCTCTTGTCGTGGCTATTCACACCCCCCTCTCTAGCCCAACAGCTGCTAGGATTTTCAAAGCAGAGGAGAAAAAGGAATGCAGTGTAGTGCTACAACATCAAGTGAAGCAATTAATTTCTCCCCTACTAGTGATGCTAACTGTTGATGAGAAACCAGAAAAGTGCAAGGATAAAGAGCTTGATGGTTCGGGATTCTGAAATGAATTGCCTTGGAGCTGGGATTTGAAAAAAAAAAGAGAAGGAAGTGATAGAAGTGTGCCAACTAGAGAAGGGTATGTATCAAGAGTGAGTTGCAAGAGTTGTTTAGTGAGGGTTAAATGTGGAGCATCTAATTCCCTAATTGTTACTTGATTTCTCAAGTTCTCTGATGCAAAATCTGATCCGAAGTGCTCCAATAGAAGATTGAGAAAAAAAAAAGTTTGAAGAAAAAAAAAGAGAGAAACAAGTTGATACAAAATTGGAGTTTCGGCACCATGAATTCAGTGGAGTTAATCTCATCCAAATCCAAGCTGTGAATCACTAACATTCTGATTTTTCTAGAGAGAAAGAATGAAGAGAAAAAAATATGATGAAAAGAGGAAAAGGAAACAAGGTTGGCACGCAAATGGGAAATTGGCACAATGAAGTCAAGGAAGGTTTCTTCATCCAAATCAAAGACATTATTCAAGTTTGACTTCACCACACTTTTGACTTCACTAGCTGACTGTAAAGAGAAGCAAAGTACATTGGAAACATTCTTAAGCAACCAAGTCTCCCACTTTATCAATTTTTCCATTTGCTTGGCTTTCACTTCATTCATACCATTTTCTATGTTTTTCACTTATTTTTATAGATGTGGATCCTAATCATGAATAATGGTGGAGAGTAGATAACAAGCAAGCCTATGGTAGTGCAAAATGCATGTGTGTTTGAGTGAGCTCCACTTTCACCATGAATTTAGAACTCAAGAAGAGAGCCACCAAAAATCTCCCTTGAAAGGCTAGTGAGTTAAATTCATCTCAATGAATCATGAAGGATGAAAAGGCTAAGTTGTTGATTTAAGGACGAGATACTAATCCATAGAGCTTAGATTTTTGAGAATTGACAACCTTAGATAATTTATTTTTATTTGCTTCTAATTATGCTTGGAAAGAGCCTAAGGGATACATACTTAGTAGTTTCGCGAGACGCTCAAGCTTAAGTGTGGGGGAGTTGATAAGTACTATTTTGTTGACTATTTTAGACTCTAAAATCCATGTTTAACCCCTATTTTACATGCTTAACCTTGAATTTACCCTCGGTTCTATAGATTAGCTTTATTTTGGGTTTTATTGCAAATCTTTATATATTTGAAAGATTTTGGAACTTAATTGTGAATCTATGTTTGTAGGCTCTGAAAGGATCATGGACCGAGGTCAAGATTGGTCAGAATCAGGCTCAGATCAAGGTGATCAAGCTCTGGAGAACTGTGGGCCGTCCATTCATAAGATAAGGAAATCTGGATCATCCAGGGAAAATCAGATGGATCCCAGCTGAAGAAAGGTAGATCTGACCTTCATAATGAGATCTGGAAGTTTAGGGGTAAATCGGAGGAAATCCAGCCGTTGGATCAAGCCAAGAGGATCTAGATCGTCTATTCAAAGATAAGGCTGATCTGGACCATCCGCCAATAATCTGGTGAATCTGAGCTGGGGTTAAGGTTAATTAAGCACTTTGATCAAGATTTGAAGGTTTCATCCAAATCAGAGATCATTCAGCCGTTGGATCAAGATCAGAGGGCTCTAGACTGTCCATTCAAAGATCAGGTTGATCTGGGCCATCCATTGCAAATCTGGAAGATCCGAGCTATGCCGAGGTAGATCCTGACCCTTGATCAACATCATCAAAGTTTGGTTCAGATTGGAGAAGATCCGACTGTTGGATTCATCCAAAACAATCTCAGTCGTTCATTCATAAGTATTAAATCAAACATTTCCCTCAGTTGCAGCTCGTCGCGTCTTCGCCGCAAGCCTTCCTTCTTTGAGTAGTTCTTCGTGTTTTTCAAGTTTTTCTCCATCTAAGGGGCGCGACCACTCGATTTCTTCATTGGATCAGGTGCTGGATCTTCGGGAAGATTCATTCGTGAGGTTTCCAGTTCAGAATTGCCCAAGAAACAGAGTTGATGAGAGGTTTCCTCAGTTCTGCCATTTGCTGCCTTTGGATCGGCTGTGCTCCACTTCCTTCCACCTAAGCTATCTGGAGGGGTTCCCTAGAGTGCTTGGATCATCCCCAACTTACCATCGCACGCGGACACAGTTGAATCAAGGGAATCGAATGGGTTTTCAGAATTGAGCAGAGTTGAGCTTGGATTTGATCGCAGATTGAGTTTTCCCAATGGTTTGTGGAGCTTACGGGTTCGAGGCTCACCCTTGTGTGACGGCAAGGAGTTCTTGAGTTGAAGAAGGGATTGAGGATTAGTCTTTTTAGTGAAATTTCAGTTATTAGTTGTAGTTTTAATTTCTGCTACAATTTCTATTTCTGAATTTTCGCAACAGCTGCTTAGTTTTAATTTCTGATTTGTTTATGCCATAATTAGGTTTTGATTCTTCAAGTTAAGTAGCTTAGGAGTTTGTTTAGTGAACAACTCTTTTCAAATTCAGTTTACTGCAGAGTTAATTGCTGCGTATCAGTTCATAATTTCAGTGTCAGCTTG
Source organism: Boesenbergia rotunda (assembly GCA_024364735.1). Classification (NCBI taxonomy): domain Eukaryota; kingdom Viridiplantae; phylum Streptophyta; class Magnoliopsida; order Zingiberales; family Zingiberaceae; genus Boesenbergia; species Boesenbergia rotunda. Next base: position 308,684 of record JAGFNQ010005042.1, on the reverse strand, counting down.
CGTATCAAAGTTAGATTCTGCAAATTTTCAGTCTCGTGTTTTTGAATTAGTGTCAAGTGATCATTAGTTCTTCTTCAGTTTTCTTTATTCTAAACGGTAGATTAGAGCATAAATTTCAGCTTGTTTGTTTGTGTGTTCTGCATTTAATTTGGTGCTACAATTTGGCTAGTTTCTGCAATTCGGCAGTTTCAGTTTCAGTTGTGTTTCAGTCTACAGTTCCAGAATTTGCATCAGTTGAATTTGAGTTCTTAGGAATTTTAGGTGAACATTAGCTTGGAGCAATCGACTGTCAGTTGCCTGTTTGGTTTAGTATTCAATTCAGTTTCTGAAATATCGTATTTCATTCCTACATTTCTGCACACAATATCTGTTGTCTTGCATTTTATATCTGCCCTTGATGTGTTTTGATTGATCATTGGATGCTTCCTAATTCCCTCAGACCTGTGTGTTAATTCTGAATTGTCATTTCACAGTTTAAGCATTTAGCATCAGTTCCTTTTGGCACAGCAGATTTTCTTTTCTTTGTATCAAGTTCATTACAATTTCTGCACTTTGTATCAAAAACAGTTTCGGCACTGCTTGGTGTCAAGTTGAGAGCAATTTTTGTTGATGCAGTCTGGCCCTGATTGTTGTTTTGGTGTTGACACCAATTTAAGTTTAGGTTGATGATTATTGATTATGATTAAGCCATGATCGAGGATCAGGCATGGTATGGAAAATCCTAGTCTGGAGGGCTAGGTGTTGGAAAATCCTAACCTGGAGGGTTAGGTGTTGAAAATCCTAGCTTGGAGGGCTAGGTGTATGAAAAGTCTTAATTCGGAAGAGGTGGGTGAAAAGTCCTAGCTTGGAGGGCTAGGTGAAAAGTCCTAACTTGGAGGGTTAGGTGCAAATTCCCATCTTGGAGAATTAGGTGAAAAAGTCCTGGTTTGGAGGGTCAGGTCCTAGCTTGGAGGGCTAGGTTTGGAAAGTCCTAATCCGGAAGAGTTGGGTGAAAAGTCCTAGCTTGGAGGGCTAGGTGAAAAGTCCTAGCTTGGAGGGCTAGGTGAAAAGTCCTAACTTGGAGGGTTAGGTGTAAATTCCCAACTTGGAGGGTTAGGTGAAAAATCCTTAGCTTGGAGGGCTAAGGTGGAAGAGAACTTAGCTTGGAGGGATAAGTTTACGTCCCTGGATCGGTCTGGTGATCGGTCAGGGAAGCTGGCACGCTGCCCTGTTGTGGATCGGTCTGGTGACCGATCCAGCAACGACTGATCGGTCTGGTGACCGATCAGGGAGCACACAGTGAGGTTGGGAACCTACTGTACTGCTCCTGATCGATCCGGTGACCGATCAGGGAGTGTGTGTTTCACCTACTGCTTGGCTCCTGATCGGTCGGGTGACCGATCAGGGAGCGAACAGTTGAGGTTGAGTTCGCTTGCTGATCTGAACCTGATCGGTCTGAAGACCGATCAGGATCACTGTGCAGATAGTTCCGGAGAACGATCCAGCATCGCAGGTTCATCACTATGATCGATCAGGCTCTAGCCTGATCGGTCTGGTCATGATCTGATCGGTCTGGTGACCGATCAGGAGGCTGCCTGATCGGTCTGGTGACCAATCAGGAGGTCTGGACTGTGAAGCTCAGAAATCGCCCAAGAAAGGGGTGGATCGTTCGGGTGATCGATCCACAATCTGGGATCGGTCTGGTGATCGATCCAAGAGAAGTCACAAAGAAATCGCGATTTCTAATTGAGCATTGGGGACCGATCAGGACGGAGCCTGATCGGTCTGGACCTAGCCTGATCGGTCTGGTGACCGATCAGGAGTCGCTCTGATCGGTCGGGTGACCGATCACTTTAATTCAAATTGCACTGTCAGACGCTCTGATCGCGTCTGACCGTATCCGATTCGCTGATGTTTGCCTCTGATATTTGATTTACTGTGTGATATACTGCTCTAACAGTCTGATTAAGCTGCAGGTGACAGGGGAGGATTCAAACACTCAAGGAGAAGTCAATGGAGGCTTTCCTTGGAGGAGGTTTGTCCATTTCTCATCTCAGGTTGCAACGGCTGGAGCTGTAGGACTGAAGCCGCTGACTGAAGCTTGGCTGAGGGAGCTCAGGAAGTTCAGTAAGGGTTCAGTGGTAGCTGGCGTTGGCAGTGAGGCAGCTGGAGGCTGCTGGAGATGAGGTCACTTGATGCTTAGTGGAGAAATAAAAGGGACGAGAGACAGCTTCGGTGAAGCTGAGTTCTACAGCTTGTGTTTTGAGTTCTTGCCGCCCTGAGTTCTCCACAACTGCTTGCTGTGTTCTTGAAGTTTCCATCATTCTGAGCAAGCGATCGAGAAGCAACCAATCTTCAGTTGAGCGCTTGAAGGAGAGAACAAGTAGCTTGGAGTCCGACAGTGGGAAGACACGAAGAAGGGTTCTTGCGTGAGATCGCCACTGGGTGGAGCTCAGGGAAGCTAGCTGTGTTCTTGTCCTTGCTAAGTGTTTGAGTAAGATCTTTCTCGTAGTTTCTTTGTGCTTAAACTTTATCCTGATTAAAATGCTATGGAGAGGTTTCTCCACCGAGAAGGAGGTTGCATTATATCCGGTGAAACCGGGGCTTTATCTGCCGACGATCAAGGGATCGCCCACCTTAAGGGCACGCCAAGGAGTAGGGGCAAGTTATCCCCGAACCTTGTAAATTCTCCTGTTAGCGATCTTGCTAATCTTGCTAGTTAGTTTTTTGTTTTAGTTTCTCCACTTTCTGTTTTCCATACTTCCGCTGTGCTATTAACAACTTCAAGTGCAGAAACTTGCTAACTTCGTGAAGTGAAAAGTGATTGGCTATATTCACCCCCCCCCCCTCTCTAGCCATCTCGTTTCCAACAAGTGGTATCAGAGCTTGGGGCTCTGTACACGGCTTAACATCCGAGAGTTTTCAACAAGATGGCGTTGAGAGAAGGCTTCTCCACCACCCGACCTCCATTCTTTGATGGCGCCGATTTCCAATATTGGAGATCAAAGATGGAATAATATTTGAAGATGGATATCCATACTTGGTTCGCGGTGAAGGAGGGATTCACCCCTCCTAAGGATGATGAAGGAAAAGAACTTGAGTCATGGAGGTGGACTGCCGAACAAACATGAAAAAGTGAAGCCGACGCGAAGGCGGTTGTCACTCTACAATGTGGCATGAACAAAGACCAACTCATCAAGGTTGGTCCTTTCGCAAGTGCAAAGGACTTGTGGAACAAACTCATTGAGCTCCATGAAGGCACCCGAGATTCTAGAATTGCAAAGAGGGACTTCTTCCTCAATCAACTTCAAAATCTCTCCATGAAGAAGAATGAGTCGGTAAGTGAGCTCCATAGCCGGTTCAAGGAAGTCCTCAATGGGCTTCATTCAATTGATGAAAAGGTCGAGAATCGCGACCTTTTGAGGTATGTCTTGAAAGCATTTCCAAGGAATGCTTTGTGGTCATCCATGGTGGATGCCTATAAAGTATCCAAGGATTTATCTATTGTAAAGTTAGATAATTTGTTTTGTGAGATGGAATTGCATGAAATGGCTAACAAAGGCCCCAAGAAGAAGGGGATTGCCTTAGTTACAGGTGACCGGTCAAACAAGAAGAAGAAGGAGAAGGAAGTCTCTTCATCTTCATCCTCTTCCGAATCCGAGTCCTATTCCGAAGAAGATGGCAGTGACTCCTCTTCATCCGAAATGGTGAACTTCGTGCGAAGGATGATGAGAAGGGATCGACGATTCAAGGGTAGAGGTAACACTAGTGAATCCAAACTTGATAAGACTAATGCCTCCTGCTTTGAGTGTGGTAGGAAAGGGCATTTCAAGAATGAATGTCCAAAGCTTAAGAAGAAGGAGGAGAAATCCAAAAAAAAAGAAGAGAAAGCCAAGAAGAAGAAAAAGGCCTTGAAGGCCACTTGGGATGAGTCATCCTCTAGCTCATCCGATGAAGAGAAGGAGGAGAAGAGCACAAGGCATGTGGCACTTATGGCTCTTGGAGAGGAGAGCAGTGATGAATCTTCAAGCTCATCAAATGCGGCTTCATCATCTTCGGATGGTGAAGAGGTAACTTCTCTCGAGCTTGAAAAGTATTATAGAGCAATTGCATGTTTAACTAGTATGCTTAAGAAGTCCAAAAATAAAGTTAAAGCATTGCAATTAGAAATTGATCAATTGAAGGCATATAGAGATGATAACATTGATGATCTGCATGTTGAATTGCTAGAAGATGAAATTAAATCATTGAAACTTGAAATTGAAAATTTGAAATCCTCTAAGGTTGAGGAAGACAATGATTTGCATGATAAATTACTAGTAGAGGAGAACCAATCATTGAAGAGTGAAGTTGAGAAGCTCAAGAATATTCTTGAGAAATTCTCAACTAGCTCTAAGACCTTAGACATGATCCTAAATGCCCAAAGGGCAGTTTACAATAGGGTCGGTATTGGTTACCGACCCAAAGAACCCTCATTTGTGTCTCTCATGTCTAGGACTGACATGAGACAATCTAGGACACCCAAAACTCAAAAGAAAGTTGTCAAGGCATGGGTGCCTAAGTCATGTTTAGTTGATGCTTTAGGTCCCAAGGTTTGGGTAACTAAAACTTCTATTTTTCGAATTGTGTAGGTTATGATTGAGGGGGAGCATCTATCAACTTGGTTCGTTGATAGTGGATGCTCCAAACACATGACCGGGGATAGATCATTGTTTACCACACTTCACAAGAAAAGTAGAGGTAATGTATCATTTGGTAACAATGGTAGTCTTAAGGTCATAGGAATAGGAGACATTCAAATATCCGAATGTCTTAGAATTTCAAATGTTCTTCTAGTCAAGGGGATGAAATTTAATCTCCTAAGTGTGAGTCAATTGTGTGACACGGGTTACACAATTGATTTCCAACCAAGTCAATGTCTAGTTAGACACAATGACACCTTGGACACAGTACTAGTAGGAACAAGAGTAGACAATATTTATCAAGTTTCATTTAAAAGTGCTACTAATGTTTCTGCGAAGTGTTTCATGTCAAAAGAAGAAGAATCGACCCTTTGGCACCGGAGATTAGCTCATGTGAACATGAAGAACATCCAGAAGTTGGCTAACAAGGGGTTAGTCCGTGGCTTACCAAGCATCAAGTATGAGAAAGATAAACTTTGTGATGCATGTCAAATGGGTAAGCAAACCAAATCTGCACATAAAGGTAAAAGCACTGTAAGTACTTCCAATGCATTAGATTTACTTCATATGGATTTATTTGATTGTAGTATCATCATATCATTGAATGGAAGCAGATATTGCTTTGTTATCGTTGATGATTTTACTAGATACACATGGACTTACTTTTTAAAATATAAGTGTTGGTGCAGAATGCACCAAAGTCAAACTTATGTTTTGATAATGACAACAAAGGTCAAAAGTTAAGTCTTACTTGTGTTTCTAACAAGTTACTCTAGTGTGCAGAGATAAAGTCCTAGCAAAGGACTGCTAGGCAACTGGCGAAGGACTGCCAGTATCAAAGCCCTAGCGAAGGACTGCTAGGCAACTGGCGAAGGACTGCCAGTAGCAAAGCCCTAGCGAAGGACTGCTAGGCAACTGGCGAAGGACTGCCAATAGCAAAGCCCTAGCGAAGGACTGCCAGTAGCAAAGCCCTAGCGAAGGACTGCTAGGCAACTGGCGAAGGACTGCCAGTAGCAAAGCCCTAGCGAAGGACTGCTAGGCAACTGGCGAAGGACTGCCAGTATCAAAGCCCTAGCGAAGGACTGCTAGGCAACTGGCGAAGGACTAGCAGTAGCAAAGCCCTAGCGAAGGACTGCTAGGCAACTGGCGAAGGGCTGCCAGTATCAAAGCCCTAGCGAAGGACTGCTAGGCAACTGGCGAAGGATTGCCAGTATCCAAGACCTGACAAAGGACCGTCAGGCAAAAGTCCAACCAAAGGAGCGGTTGGCATCCGGTAATTTCTCCCGAGAGGAGTAGGTGAGGACGCGTTCCCCGTCGAGGGAACAGTAGGCGTCGGTTCGACCTAGGGCTCCATTTTGGAGACCAAAGTCAGAACCAAGACAGTTAAGGCTGTATAAACAAATACTTTATTGCTTTATTGTGTTTTGGACTAACCCTGGATGCAGGACCGAAGGAACGTGTGTCTGCAGCTCAGAAAGCCTCAAAGGAGAGAGGCAAGGCTGAGTAGGGCGCCCGGAGTGTCCCGGGCGCCCCCAAGGTTCATACAAAACAAATCAAAGCAAAGAAGGTTCGAACAGCTGCTGGGCGGGGCGCCCCCGTGCTCCCGGGCGCCCGCGCTGCTCCCGGGCGCCCCCAGCGTCCCGGGCGCCCCCATGCGCGTACCTCGAACCAGAACCCCTCGAAGCCAAGGCGGATAAAGTTTGACCCGGTCAATCCGGGCGCCCCGAGTCCTCCAGGCGCCCCGGTCAAAGCGGATCCAGAGGATCAGACGCGACCGAGACTTTGACGGATCAAAGGCCACGTGGGGGGCGCCCCCGACGTCCCGGGCGCCCCCAGGCCCTATATAAAGGCCCATCGACCAAGGCTTCACAACACCAATTCATTCAACGCTTCTATGCTCTTCTGCTCTCGCGCTTTGCTCCGGAAACTGCCCAACTCGACCTGACGACGTCCCGCTGCTCCGAACAAGTGAACCTACAATCGGACGTCGGTAAAAGAAGAGCATCTTTTTCTTAATTGTTAAAGTTTACTGCACTTACTCTGTATTCAATATTTGTAAACTGTCTTTGCGCCAAATATAGAATTGCCCAAAGTAAACGGTCAACGACCGTGGGCCTTGGAGTAGGAGTCGACACAGGCTCCGAACCAAGTAAATCGACTGTGTCTCTGTGTATTGTTTTTAATTTCCGCTGTGTACCTACTCTTACTCAAATCCGAAAGTTTTCCGATATTCACCCCCCTCTATCGGTTTTCTCGATCCAACAAGTGGTATCAGAGCGGGGAAGTTCAAACCTGGTGCAACCACCAGTTTGAAATTTTTTTTCGGATTCTTATTTTTCTATTTCTTTTCCCTTACGAATTTTTCGTTAAATATTTTATTCGATTGTTTTTGTTAAAGCGAGATTGGTGCAACACCCCTCGTTGTTTAATTTATCCAGCACTACTAATCCAAGACCTAGTCTTGGAAAATTCGTTTTTCTTTTAGCTTTCTATTTCAGATGGCCATGCAAGAAGGATTTAGCACCGTAAAACCTCCACTCTTCAGTGGAGAAGACTTTTCCTACTGGAAAAGTCGTATGGAGGTCCACCTGAAAACTCAGGTGGACATGTGGATCATTATCTAGTCCGGTCTGGAGATCCCCCGAAATGCTGATGGACTTCCTCAGAACTACTCCGAATGGGACAACTCCCTAAAACGCAAGATAGAAGCCGACGTAAAAGCTACTCAGACTCTTCAATGCGGATTGACGAAAGAGGAACTGAACCGCGTGGGCCCCTTCAACAGTGCAAAGGAGCTGTGGACAAAACTGATCGAGCTACACGAAGGGACTTCAGATACTCGGATCAGCAAGAGGGATCTGCTACTAAACAAACACTACACCATCAAGATGGCCGACAATGAAACAGCAGCCCAGCTCCACGCACGAATCCAAGAGGTAATGAACGGTCTTCACACAATAGGTCACAAGGTTGAAAACCGTGACCTAATAAGGTATGCCCTAAACGCCTTCCCTAGAAACACCTTGTGGGCATCTATGGTAGATGCATACAAGGTCTCTAGAGATCTTTCTAAAATAAAATTAGATGAATTGTTTTCTGAACTAGAACTGCACGAACAAACTAACACCAATATGGTCGAGAAAGGTATTGCTTTCGTTGCAGGTAAAACTGGAAGGACAACGAAGAAGAAGCCTGAACCCGAACCTGAGTCTAACTCTGACTCAGACTCAGAAGAAGAAGATGGAGATCAAACTAAGCTGGTCCGGCTCGCTCGAAGCTACTACAAGGAGCTGAAGAACCGAACCAACAAACGGAAAATCGGCCGAAGAAAGGACGAACCAACTAAACCCGCGAACAAGCATAATGTGACCTGCTACGAGTGCAAGAAAAAGGGCCACTACAAGTCTGAATTGTTGGATCGTGAAAGCCGATAGAGGGGGGGCGTGAATATCGGAAATCGCTTTTCTTTCGGAAAGTTAAGAGCAAGTGCAGCGGAAATTAAAAATCACAACACACACAGACACAGTAGATTTTACTTGGTTCGGAGCCTGTGGTGACTCCTACTCCAAGGCCCACGGTCGTTGACCGTTTTCGTTAGGCAATACTATATAGGCGCAATAAAAGTTTACAAATATTGATTTGCAAAATACAGTATCGTAAACTTAACAAAAAGGAAGCTCTTCTTTTTACCGACGTCCGATGAGGGTTGACTTTTTCGGAGCAGCGGGACGTCGTCGGCTCGAGTTGGGAGGTTTCCGGAGCAAGGCGTGAGAGCGCAAGAGCGTAGAAGCGTTGTGTCGAAGTGATTGATGAAGCTTGGGGTCGAGGGGTGCTATTTATAGCACCTAGGGCGCCCTGGACGTCGGGGGCGCCCTGCCACGTGTCAGCCGATCCACACTTCGCTCGGTCAAGCTTTATCCCACCTGAATAGGGATGAGGTTTGACCTCTGGGGCGCCTTGGTCGCTGAGGGCGCCTTGGTTGACGCGGTCTTCTTGGCTGGATAGAGTTGATCGGCCTCGCTGGCATAGGCGCGGAGCGCCTTGGCTCCTGAGGGCGCCCTGGCTGCTGAGGGCGCCTTGGATGCAGAGGGCGCCTTCGGCCAGTGCTTAGCCGAACTCCTTTTTGCTTTACCTGTTTCTTGTTCACCTTGGAGGCGCCCTAGACACTCAGGGCGCCCTACTCAGCTGCTGCCTCACTCCTTTGAGGCTCTCTGAGCTGCAGACACACGTTCCTTTGGTCCTGCATCCAGGGTTAGTCCGAAAACAAAATAAAGCATTAATTTGTTAGTTTATACAGCCTTAGCTGTCTTGGTTCTGACTTTGGTCTCCAAAATGGAGCCCTAGGTCGAACCGACGCCTACTGTTCCCTCGACGGGGAACGCGTCCTCACCTACTCCTCTCGGGAGAGTTTACCTGATGCCAACTGTTCCTCTGGTTGGACTTTTGCCTGACGGTCCTTTGTCAGGGCTTGGATGCCGAGCTGTCCTTCGCCCGGAGCCTAGCATTCCTTCGCTAGGGCTTGGATACTGGCTGTCCTTCGCCAGTTGTCTAGCAGTCCTTTGCTAGGGCTTCAGTCCCAGGCTGTCCTTCGCCTGGAGCCTAGCAGTCCTTCGCTAGGACTTGATACTGGTAGTCCTTCGCCAGTTGCCTAGCAGTCCTTCACTAGGGCTTGGATACTGGCAGTCCTTCGCCAGTTGCCTAGCAGTCCTTCGCTAGGGCTTGGATACTGGCAGTCCTTCGCCAGGTGCCTAGCAGTCCTTCGCTAGGGCTTGGATACTGGCAGTCCTTCGCCAGTTGCCTAGCAGTCCTTCGCTAGGGCTTGGATACTGGCAGTCCTTCGCCAGTTGCCTAGCAGTCCTTCGCTAGGGCTTGAATACTAGCAGTCCTTCGCCAGGTGCCTAGCATTCCTTCGCTAGGACTTTGTCTCTGCACACTTGAGTAACATTGTTAGATCACAAATAAACTTAACTTTGAATTCTTTGCCAATATCAAAACCAGGTTCGATATGGTGCTTCCTACACCAACATGAATGCCCTAACCTAAAGGAGACAAAAAGGACGAGAAGAAAGAAGGCATTGCAAGCAACTTGGGACGAGTCTTCCTCAGAAGAAGAAGAAGAGGCACCCCAGTCCAATCTCCTAGCTCTGACCGCCTCAGATAAAGTCGAGACTGAGTCAGAAACAGAACAAGAAGACGGCAAGCTAACCTTCACAGAAGACGGAGAAATTAAGGTAACTGGTTTTAATAGATTGCAATTAAGTGAATTAATTTCCTTTCTTTCTCGAGATTTGGCAAAAGCCAAACTCCGAGTCGAATCCCTCCGACAGGAAGTAAAACTCCTGAAAGAGGGAGCTGACTCTAAACCCTTAACCGAGAAGGTTCAGGAAGGAACTCCTACTCAAGTTGAAAAACTTGAAAAGCAAAACTCCTCCCTGAAAACTCAGGTTAAGGATCTTAGATCAGCATTAGAACGATTTACATCTGGTTCCAAGGGTCTTGACATGATCCTTTGAAAACAGAAATCAGTTCTAAATCGATCCGGATTGGGCTATAGAACCAAATCTCGGCAAAGATCTTACCTTACTGTATTGAATCAGTCCAGAGGTAAAATTCAGGCATGGGTACCTAAACTATACCTGAACAAATCGACTGGATCAAATCAGTATTGGATCCCCAAGGACAAGATTCACATCTTGCCTAACCATCACCATGGCTTTAGTCCAGGGGGAGCCAAACTGAAAACTATAGTCATTATTAGATAAATTTTTTTTGCAATATGATTGTTTGCCTGTTTATTTAATTTCTGCAATTCACCATGCTTAGACTTAGGCTAGTTTAAGGACCAAACAAACTTAACTGAAACTTGAAAACATAGTATTGGGTGGAGGTGAGATGATAGTACGTTGGGGAAACCAATTCTAATAAGATCAAGTTCACTTGGTCTCTTTAGACTGACGGAACTAGCCGAAGCTACCGATCCAAAACCCAAACTAGTTAGACCAGAAATTTTTCAAAGAATAATTTTGAAAATGAAACTTCATTAAAAGACTTTGTCAAGGAAAGGGTGGATGATCCCATAAGGCTTCGGCCAAAGAAGGCCTAGTGCCTCGCCAAGACCTGGAAGTCAATTTTTGAAATTCAAATTCAAATTAATTTTTGTCAAATTCGAATCTAACACAAAATTTCAGTTAAGTGTAGATTTAAACATCTTTTCGAAAATTTCAAAATTAATTATGTTTTCAAAATTAATCAAAATTTTCAAAATAATCTTAACTATCAAAACCTGTCTCACGAAAACCATAAGGCTAACGTGATTGAAAACCCTAGACTGGGTGAGACAGTAGGAGTAAAGACTCAATTGGAAATTTTGTTAATACCTATACGATGAGATAATCTTGTATTTGTCAAATCATGATCAAAGCAGTCAAAACATGGTCAACATAGTCAAACCAAGGTAAACGAGGTCAAAACATGATTAACGCAGTCAAACCACAGTCAAAATCGACAAATCAATTCAAACCATGGTCAAAAGTAGACAAGACAAAGATTTGTCTTTACCTACCCTATTCAGGGCGCCCGGAACCATGCGGGTGCCCCCTCCCATACGTGTTCTTACTCCCTAGTCAAAAAGCTGCCAGTGCTTTTGACCAGGGCGCCCGGAACCACGCGGGCGCCCCCATCAACTCTATCGCAGCAAAAGCTGCAAAAGCGCTCTGTTGAGGGCGCCCGGGCTGTCCCGGGCGCCCCCATCAGTCAAAAGCTTCTGCCCTTGGCAGCAGCTACTGACCAGGGCGCCCGGAAGCTCCCGGGCGCCCCCATGGGTTTGCCTATAAAGGCACCCGAACTTCCTTCACTTCCCACACCAAATTCAACCTTCTTCCTCACTTCTTTCTCTTCAAGAAGACCTTACAAGTCCTCATCATCAACTATGCCTCCCCGAGCCGTTCGGTATGATTAGTATTTATTTTTATTGCATTTAAATTTAATTTCTCATGCAATATCTTTATTCTTACTTTAACTCTCTTAAAAGACGCTGACCGAACCCGGCCAACCCCGGTGCCCAACCTATTCCCGATCCTAGATTTCCTAATCTAGAGTTATGTAATAGGTTTGCACAAACAATCTACAAGCCTATTAAAACAAGTTATCTCAATAAGCACTTCTTTACCCAATCATGCCCTGTAGCAATGAACATCATCAATTTCTATCAATTGGATAATCTTGTCTTCTGCACACATACCATAAATGAAACCCTATGTGCAGAGTTTTACAACAACATAATTCGATAAGATAATCTTATGTTTCACACCACTGTCCAAGGGATTCCTTTGACTATAACCCCGACTTTGTTGAACCGATTCCTAGGACTGCGACCCTCTCAATCCACATTCTGTTGCTATCCTCCTAGGAACCCCCCATTTGATCCACCCTACTCAGACATTATCCTAGACACTATTCACTCATATTTCTTTAGGGCAGACCTCCCAGCAAATAGACGCTTCCAAGCTGTTGAACTTCAGGCCCAGAACTATGCCCTGTATAGAGTTCTGGTCCGTTGTATCTTACCACTCTCTACCAGAGACCTTGGGACTATGCGACCCTTTCATGTTTTCCTTCTTTATGCCCTAGTCCATCACCTTGACCTAGACATTGGACTCCATATGTTTCATACCATTCTGCATGCATCCAGTGTCACAACCCAGGGACGAGTACGCACACCATACTGCCACATCATCACGTCCCTCCTTCATCACCACGGTCGTGACGTAACCTTGGGTGAAATAACCACTATGACCGACTTTGACGAAATCAGATTTAGGAACTTCTCCTTAGCGGGTCTAGAGGTGTCGGCCACCGGGGTTCTTAGTTGGCGACGACAGCAGGCCGGAGCACCAGTCGACTCAGACGAGGAGGTTGAAGTCGACGTTGGAGATGTAGCTGCAGCAGGCCGAGCACACATCGACGAGCCCGCTCCACTGACACTCTACCAGAGAGTGACATATTTAGACACAAAGGTTCAGAGTCTTCGAGAGGAGGTCGAAGCCTACCACCTAGAGCAGATGGAAGCTCGTCGGGCTGATCGAGAAGTGGCTGACGCACGATACATAGAGATGATGGCACGATTTGATGCATGGCAGCCTGGCCCGTCCGATCATCCCGGTCCTTCGTCTTAGATATACCTATCATTGTACCTATTTGACTACCCCTACTCAGTAGGGTTGACTTGTGGTTGACTTGAGTTTGACTGTATTTGAACCATGATTACCTGCTTTATTTTCTGTTGACCAGGTTATGAGTACTTGTTCTCTTCTTAGTTAGGATTGTGCGCTGTAGAATAGATTTTTTTGATTTAAAAATTTTTTTTACTTAATTTCAAAATCAGTTTTCATTTTACTTAGTTCTATTGCAAAACTACCCCTTCAAAAACTAGGGTTTTTCGAAAATGAACTTAGCCTAGGCCCTAACCCTAGAACTGCATGCACCTATAGACTTAGAAGCCAGCATCTCACAAGCACCTTAGGGTACTTTTGATTGATAACCTAGAAAGGGTTGAGATGCTTAGGTCTTTGCCTTAATTCAAGATGCTTTAAGTCAGTGTATCTGCAGTAATTGGGGCACTAAATACAACTTATACAGCAATCAAGTTAAGTGTCAAGTTTAGAAAATCTAACTTGAACAGAAACACTTAACTTGACTAACCCTAGCAAAAACTACTGTTTATAACAGTTAGTAAGTGGCTAATTGGGTTAGACAGGTCCCTACAGAGAAAATTGATTGATTTAGTTAAGTCTAATTATGATTTGGTTCAGTACAGCAAAATCTTACTTATTTCCATTATCTCTGCTATATTTATTTGTTTTGATATATGGCAAAGGGGGAGAGATAGGAAAGGAGAGAGTAAAAAGTTTTCAAAATTTAATTTTCGTAACTCTATCCTTTATCAAAAAGTATTCAAAAGTTTTTCTTTAGAAACCTAAGCATTCAAGTCCTTCAAAACTATAGCTTATTTTGCTAAGTATTCAAGTATTCAAGTCCTTCAAAATTATTACTTAAGCTATCAAAATTTCTTTATTCAAAATTTCTTTTGAAAAATACTTAAGCTTTCAAAAGTTTTCAAAATTTTTCATTTATTCAAAAAGGTTCAAAAATATACTTATCCTTTCGTCAAAAGCTTAAACTTTTTGAAGAAGTACTAAAGTTCTTAAAGCTTTTTAAATTTTTGCCTAAGTACTCCAGTTTCAAAATTTCTTAAAACTTTCAAAATTTTGCCTAAAAGTACTCTAGTTTCAAAAATTTCTTAAAGGCTTTTAAAATGATGCTAAGTACTCTAGCTGCAAGATTTTTACTCAAGCTTTCAAAATTTTCCTAAGTACTCTAGCTTTTCAAAAGGTTCTTACTTAAGTTTGTCAAATTTTTTATTCCAAAAGCTTAAGTTTTTTTTTAACTGTATTAAAACTGAAATTCTTACTTAAGCTAACATTTTCAAAACCTTTGAGTACCTTGAAACTTAAAACCTCAAACTTGTTAAGTACTCAAAAATCGTGTTTCAAAAAACTTCCTATATACTTTAAACTTAAGATTCCTAAGTACCTAAAACTTAAGTTTTCAAAGTACGAGTAAAGTTTTTCTAACCCCACGAATTTTTGAAAAATCTAGGGGGAGATTCCTTCCAGGGGGAGGGAACAAAAGTTAAAACTTTTTCATGTTTTGCTTAAACTTAACTTTTTGAACAAGGGTTGCCATAAATCAAAAATGGGGAGATTGTTGGTGCAGAATGCACCAAAGTCAAACTTATGTTTTGATAATGGCAACAAAGGTCAAAAGTTAAGTCTTACTTGTGTTTCTAACAAGTTACTCTAGTGTGCAGAGATAAAGTCCTAGCAAAGGACTGCTAGGCAACTGGCGAAGGACTGCCAGTAGCAAAGCCCTAGCGAAGGACTGCTAGGCAACTGGCGAAGGACTGCCAGTAGCAAAGCCCTAGCGAAGAACTGCTAGGCAATTGGCAAAGGACTGCCAGTATCAAAGCCCTAGCGAAGGACTGCTAGGCAACTGGCGAAGGACTGCCAGTAGCAAAGCCCTAGCGAAGGACTGCTAGGCAACTGGCGAAGGGCTGCCAGTATCAAAGCCCTAGCGAAGGACTGCTAGACAACTGGCGAAGGACTGCCAGTATCCAAGACCTGACAAAGGACCGTCAGGCAAAAGTCCAACCAAAGGAGTGGTTGGCATCAGGTAATTTCTCCCGAGAGGAGTAGGTGAGGACGCGTTACCCGTCGAGGGAACAGTAGGCGTCGGTTCGACCTAGGGCTCCATTTTGGAGACCAAAGTCAGAACCAAGACAGCTAAGGCTGTATAAACAAATACTTTATTACTTTATTATATTTTGGACTAACCCTGGATGCAGGACCGAAGGAACATGTGTCTGCAGCTCAGAAAGCCTCAAAGGAGAGAGGCAAGGCTGAGTAGGGCGCCCGGAGTGTCCCGGGCGCCCCCAAGGTTCATACAAAACAAATCAAAGCAAAGAAGGTTCGAACAGCTGCTGGGCGGGGCGCCCCCGTGCTCCCGGGCGCCCCCAGCGTCCCGGGCGCCCCCATGCGCATACCTCGAACCAGAACCCCTCGAAGCCAAGGCGGATAAAGTTTGACCCGGTCAATCCGGGCGCCCCGAGTCCTCCGGGCGCCCCGGTCAAAGCGGATCCAGAGGATCAGACGCGACCGAGACTTTGACGGATCAAAGGCCACGTGGGGGGCGCCCCCGACGTCCCGGGCGCCCCCAGGCCCTATATAAAGGCCCTTCGACCAAGGCTTCACAACACCAATTCATTCAACGCTTCTACGCTCTTCTGCTCTCGCGCTTTGCTCCGGAAACTGCCCAACTCGACCTGACGACGTCCCGCTGCTCCGAACAAGTGAACCTACAATCGGACGTCGGTAAAAGAAGAGCATCTTTTTCTTAATTGTTAAAGTTTACTGCACTTACTCTGTATTCAATATTTGTAAACTGTCTTTGCGCCAAATATAGAATTGCCCAAAGTAAACGGTCAACGACCGTGGGCCTTGGAGTAGGAGTCGACACAGGCTCCGAACCAAGTAAATCGACTGTGTCTCTGTGTATTGTTTTTAATTTCCGCTGCGTACCTACTCTTACTCAAATCCGAAAGTTTTCTGATATTCACCCCCCCCCCTCTATCGGTTTTCTCGATCCAACAATAAGGACCAAACCTTAGATACTTTCATTTCTTTTTGTAGAAGAGTTGAAAATGAAAAATCATCAACCATTAAGACAATTAGAAGTGATCATGGAGGTGAATTTCAAAATCAAAGGTTTTTAGAATTTTGTCAAGTAAGAGGATATAGACATGAGTTCTCTACTCCTAGAACACCACAACAAAATGGTGTTGTAGAGAGGAAGAATCGTGTACTTCAAGAGGCTGCACGAAGCATGCTTAATGAGTACTCACTCCCGAGTTACTTATGGGCTGAAGCTATAAATATAGCTTGCTATGTGCAAAACAGAGTCCTCGTCCATAGGTTTTTAGGGAAGACTCCCCATGAACTTTGGTTTGAGAAACCACCTACGGTTAAACACCTTAGGGTGTTTGGCTGTAAGGTATTCATCCTAAACACCAAAGATCACCTTGGAAAGTTCACGGCTAAGGCTGACGAAGGGATCCTAGTCGGGTACTCCCTCGTTAGTAAAGCCTATCGAGTCTACAACAAGAAATCTAGATTAGTTGAAGAGTCTTCTGATGTGGTCTTTGAAGAAATTCCTAAATCAACTGACCAATAAGAAAATGTAGAAGGAGTTCAACTCGAACTTAGGAGACTAAGTTTGAATGAAACTCCAAGTGTTGTTGATGGTGATGAGTCTGATGATGGTGAAACTAGACAACCCATTGATCAGCCGGATCCTGAGGCTGAACTTGTGTCTAGTGAACCCGTTCAAGAAGTACCACCAACTCCTAGGCAAACTAGATTAGCCTCTAGTCATCCCTAAGACCAGATTGTTGGAGACATCCATCAGGGGGTTAGAACTAGATCATTCTCCGGAATGAGTCTAATGAAGTTGCCCTAATTTCCGAAATGGAACCTAGGAAAATTGATGAAGCATTAAATGATCCCGATTGGATCATTGCAATGCAAGATGAACTAGGTCAATTCGAAAGGAGTCAAGTTTGGGACTTAGTCCCTCGACCCAAGAAGACCACCATTATTGGAACCAAATGGGTCTTCAAGAACAAATTGAACCATAAGGGAGAAATCATTAGGAATAAGGCACGCTTGGTAGCCAAGGGCTACAGTCAAGTTGAAGGCCTTGATTATGATGAGACCTATGCTCCTGTGGCACGATTAGAGTCCATCCGATTGATGCTAGCATTTGCAGCACATCGTGGTTTCAAATTATATCAAATGGATATCAAATCGGCCTTTCTAAATGGTCTGATTAAAGAAGAGGTCTATGTCGAACAACCTCCGGGGTTTGAGAGTACCGAATTTCCAAACCACGTGTTCAAGCTCAAAAAGGCACTTTATGGCCTTAAACAAGCACCCCGGGCTTGGTATGAGCGGTTGTCGACATTTTTGATTGAGAAGGGCTTCGTTAGAGGCCAAATAGACCCTACACTATTTCTACGGAGAGATAGTGACGATATATTTGTAGCCCAAGTATATGTCGATGACATAATCTATGGCTCAAACAATAAGGGCTATTTAAATGAGTTCATTGGACACATGGAAAGTGAGTTTGAAATGAGTCTAGTGGGAGAGTTGACTTTCTTCCTTGGACTTGAAATCAAGCAAACTTGCGATGGCATCCATGTGCACCAATCAAAGTATACTCAAGAGATGCTTCAAAAATTTAACATGAGTGATTCAAAGGAGGTAACCACTCCCATGGCTACAAACACAAGATTAGACAATGATGAGAATGGTAAACCCGTTGATTTAGCTCAATATCGAAGCATGATAGGTAGTTTGCTATACCTCACAGCTAGTCGACCGGATATCCTATTTGCTGTGGGTATGTGCGCTAGGTATCAAGTTTGTGCCAAGGAATCTCATTTAATTGCTGTTAAGAGAATTTTGAGATATCTCAAGGGCACATTTGGTGTAGGTCTATGGTACCCCCGTACCGAATCTTTTGACTTAATTGGCTATACGGATTCCGACTACGCTGGATGTAAATTGGACCGGAAAAGCACTAGTAGGGGTTGCCAATTCTTAGGTTCGTCCTTAGTAAGTTGGTCGAGTCGGAAGCAACATTGTGTTGCTCTTTCCACTACCGAGGTGGAATATATTGCCATGGGAGAGAGTGTATCGCAATTGTTGTGGATAATTCATACCTTAGAGGACTATGGATTGAGTTACAAGGGTGTGCAAGTGTTGTGTGATAACATTAGCACAATTAACCTAACCAAGAATCCAGTCCATCACTCTAGGACCAAACACATTGAAGTAAGACACCACTTCATTAGGGATCATGTGGCTAGGGGAGATATTGTACTCTCACATGTAGAGTCCAAATCAAACCTAGCTGACATTTTCACTAAACCACTTCCCGAAAATGAATTTAGTTTTCTAAGATGGGAGTTGGGAATGTGTCGCGCTTCATATTTTTTCAATTTGCATTCAAACCCTCTATGATTATTTCAAATTGTTGGGGAACAATTGGGTAACTTTGAGGACATCTCACACAAACTATTAGGTTTAACAAAATGTTTTTGATTGCTAGATATGGGGTGAGATGTTAGGATCAACTCAATTTCTCAAAATGTCATTGCATCCCTTGAGAAATTAAGTTGACGAGATAATAATCACGGTGGTGACCAAGTATGGGGAAAACCAATGCATAACATATGTGTATTTGGCTCCATGATCATGCTTGGACATTCCAATCAAGGAAACTTGATTGGAAACCCGAATTTGATACAAACTTAATTGACATTGCTTGAATGATTGTTGATTGAGTTTGATTCCATTTGGATGGATCAAAGTGATTGTTGAACCCATAAGAACCTTTGATCCTTGTTCAAGGATCAATTTTAGTCATGAGATCATGTCCAAGTTCGATAAATTTCACCGGATCTCGTTGGAAAGTTTCAGAAATTCTAAAACTGAACATTTCAGTTCGTATCAGGGAGTATCAGGAACCCTGATCGGTCACCGAACCGATCAGGCATAGGGCTGATCGGTCCCCGGACCGATCTAGCTCCTTCCTGTGGCAATCGATCCACAGACCGATCAGCGAGGCGAGCCGTGACCTTTCGGAATTTGACTAAGTGTACTGAGCTAGCCTGGATCGGTCCCTGGACCGATCTGGCACCCTATGGTGATCGGTCCACATACCGATCAGGGAGCCCAGCAGTTTTCCTCCAGACCCTACTGTTCGTGTCCTGATCGGTCAACCGACCGATCAGGAGCGCATCTGATCAGTCACCCGATCGATCAGGATCCGCTCAATCCGATCAGGCTGTAGCCTGATCGGTCTGGGTGCGATCAGATCGAACAGTGATCCGTTCAGATGCATTAAATTCTGGTTGGTGGACCGATCCACCAATCGATTAACTTTACGAAAACCTCTTATCGGCCGAACCCTAGCGCCGAAAACCTCCCACTCGCGCATCCTTTGCTTTGTGCGAAATCTCCTCAGTGCCTTCCCCTTCCTCTTGCGAGTGTGCTCTTGCGGCTCTGAGAAGATCTTCCGAGTCCCGTGACGTCTCTCTCTCGCGGAACAACCTTGCGACTAGTTCTTGCGCCGGGAGTCTCTTCCTGCGCACGTTTTCTTCCCCTCAAAACTTCAAGAATCTCTTCAATGGCACCGATGTAAGTGTTTGGCTTCGTTTTTCTTGTCAAAAAGCTCATGAACTATGTGTTGTGAAGCTAATCATATTTTGGTTTTGCTCTTGTTCTTGCTGTTGTACCGTGATCCTATGATCTTGGCCCGTGACCTTACTTTCTCACCTTATGTCTATGATCAAATCTATCTACCTTTTGATTGGGTATCATTTTATATGATCAATTCTTGTTTTGTATGATCGATCTTATCAAACAATTGTTTACATCATGTGTATGACCAATTCGAATCTATAGAAAGTCTTCCAAGGGCAAGGACGTTGCTGAGGGCAGCGCGAGGGGGAAAGCCCCTTCCTCCTCTGCCCCTTCCAGAAGGCCACAGCCGTCTTCTAACTCCCGATTCCCGAATGCGGCCTGTGAACAGGCCTTTCAAGCAAGGACCTTCAAACTTTTACCCTGTCGATCCATTGATATTCCCTTCCTAACTGAGTACTGCCCTCTGTCATGGAGATTGTCACTTATTACAATCTGGGTTTTCTTCTTTCCTTAGTACGGACCATAAATTATGACCTTGTCTCAGAGTTTTACAATAACCTACAACAAGGTCCTCAAGGGGGTTTCGAGTTCACTACTCGTGTCGGAAAAATGAACCTTGATTTTTCATATGAGATTTTAGCCGAATACTTAGGTGGTCGACGATCACCTAACCTCTATTCGCTTTATCCCGAGCTCCCTGATCCTCTGCTGGCCCCGTTTTCAGATGTTACCCCTGACTCTATCTATCAGCACTTCTTTGGTCATCCTCGCCCTGCCAGGCTTGACGAATTGGGTCCAGTTTTCCCCACTTTTGTAGCCCTCCGCCTTGCTCCAGCTGATTATGTCCTTTTCAAGATCATCACAAATTGCATTTTACCCATTACTTCAAAGCCGTTGGCCGAGATCCGACCCTATCACTGCCTCATGCTCTACGGCATGCATTGACGGATGGACTTTGATATCATGGAGAGCATTTTTCAGTCTATCCTATCCTACCGTGAGCCTAGCCGTCGCACGGTTTATATGCCTTTTGGTCACATCATCACTGATTGGCTTATGTCAGTTGGTGTTGACGTCACCAAAGGCAGGACCATGCCCATGGTTAAGCAAGATTGTCGTTTGGGCCGGCGAGCTTTTGCAAAGTCTGGTATTATCATTCGTGAGCGTGATGGGGTCTTGGTGTGGAAGGATGGACGCGGACTTGGTGAGCTGCCTGGCGGAGCACCACATTTTCAGGCACCACACGAGGCTCCTCCTGCTGACGACGAGTATGACGACGAGCCGGAGCCTGATCTTCGCTGGCAGATCGCGGAGCTGGATCAGACCTTCCAGCAGGATTTTCAGTTGCGAGAGGCTTACCGCGAGGAGACCCGATCACGGTTCAGCTCTATTGAGCACAGATTGACAGCGATTGAGACTGATGTCTCTGGGACCCGTGCCCTCCAGCAGACATGGTATGATGAGTGGCGCAGCCACACATTTCCAGGAGTGCACCTTCATCGAGTACTGCACCAGGGTCCTTTGCTCCTACTGATGCGACGATGGATGACCTTATGCACGATGACGACCCACCAGCTGATCATTGAGCTTGGATGTTTATTGTCTCTTTTCATGATGTGTGTACTTGACTTGTTTGACTTTTGGGCTGTATGCCCTTGACTTGCTTAGTGTGGCTTTGTGCCACACGTATCTGGATTTCGATGCCTGTGACTTGCATCGTGTTATGTATTAGGATATTTTATGACCTACTCTTTATGATGTTGATGCATGTTTTATCCTACTTGATGATGCTAGATGACTACTATTTGAAATCGTGCTATATTGCCATGATTATGTTTTTATCTCATCGATAGTATGCTTATTGTTGATGTCATGTTGATTATCTGTCTATTATCTGCATGCTTGCTACATTGCTATGTTCATGTCTATGCTACCATGCTCATATGATACATATGTCTGTTTCGCCATTTGATATATTTTTGCCATATGTGATCGTATGATTATCGATAGTCAATCATATTCTTGTTAATTTGAGATACCCCTAGGGTTGAGGGGGAGTTTGGTTTAAACTTATCAGCCCTTCTAGCCCTTTTCGATGTTCGACAAAGGGGGAGAGTGTTGGTTGGTTAAGTTTAGGATGATCATGTTGTAGGGGGAGGATCCTGATTCCCCTATGATTCTGGATTTGAGGAAATGGATTGAGAATCCCTAAACTTAGATCGGGTTGTCAAACAAAAAAAGGGGGAGATTGTTGATGCAGTCTGGCCCTGATTTAAGTTTAGGTTGATGATTATTGATTATGATTAAGCCCTGATCGGGGATCAGGCATGGTATGGAAAATCCTAGTCTGGAGGGCTAGGTGTTGGAAAATCCTAACCTGGAGGGTTAGGTGTTGAAAATCCTAGCTTGGAGGGCTAGGTGTATGAAAAGTCCTAATTCGGAAGAGGTGGGTGAAAAGTCCTAGCTTGGAGGGCTAGGTGAAAAGTCCTAACTTGGAGGGTTAGGTGCAAATTCCCATCTTGGAGAATTAGGTGAAAAAGTCCTGGCTTGGAGGGTCAGGTCCTAGCTTGGAGGGCTAGGTTTGGAAAGTCCTAATTCGGAAGAGTTGGGTGAAAAGTCCTAGCTTGGAGGGCTAGGTGAAAAGTCCTAACTTGGAGGGTTAGGTGCAAATTCTCAACTTGGAGGGTTAGGTGAAAAATCCTTAGCTTGGAGGGCTAAGGTGGAAGAGAACTTAGCTTGGAGGGCTAAGTTTACGTCCCTGGATCGGTCTGGTGATCGGTC
This sequence comes from Boesenbergia rotunda, assembly GCA_024364735.1. Classification (NCBI taxonomy): domain Eukaryota; kingdom Viridiplantae; phylum Streptophyta; class Magnoliopsida; order Zingiberales; family Zingiberaceae; genus Boesenbergia; species Boesenbergia rotunda. The sequence continues at coordinate 286,417 of JAGFNQ010005042.1, read as the reverse complement.
AGGGAAGCTGGCACGCTGCCCTGTTGTGGATCGGTCTGGTGACCGATCCAGCAACGACTGATCGGTCTGGTGACCGATCAGGGAGCACACAGTGAGGTTGGGAACCTACTGTACTGCTCCTGATCGATCCGGTGACCGATCAGGGAGTGTGTGTTTCACCTACTGCTTGGCTCCTGATCGGTCGGGTGACCGATCAGGGAGCGAACAGTTGAGGTTGAGTTCCCTTGCTATCTGAACCTGATCGGTCTGAAGACCGATCAGGATCACTGTGCAGATCGTTCCGGAGAACGATCCAGCATCGCAGGTTCCTCACTATGATCGATCAGGCTCTAGCCTGATCGGTCTGGTCATGATCTGATCGGTCTGGTGACCGATCAGGAGGCTGATCGGTCTGGTGACCGATCAGGAGGTCTGGACTG
>JAGFNQ010005042.1:206026-265413 GCA_024364735.1 Boesenbergia rotunda | reverse complement strand
TTTTCTAAATATTTAAATTGCCTTCTAAGTATTTACACTGCTTGAAAATTTTCTAAGTATTAAAACTTCAGAATATGTTTAGAAAATTTTCCAAAGTGCAAAAACTAAGTATTTACTTGAAAATTTTCTAAGTGTAAATTTTAAATTCTCCAGAAAATTTTTCAAGTGCCCAACTCAAAATATTTTTTTTGGAAAATATTTTCTAACTTAAACCTTTTTCTTGAAAATTTTCTAAGTATTGAAAAACCGTTTCACTTTTAGACTTAGAAACTGTTTCAAAAACCCCGCGAGCCTTTGAAAAACCTAGGGGGAGATTCCTTCCAGGGGGAGGAAATTAAAATTGGTACTTTACCTGCTTTTTATTTAACTTAACATTTTGAACCGGGTTGCCATAAATCAAAAAGGGGGAGATTGTTGGTGCAGACAGCACCTAAGTCGAACCTGGGTTTTGATAATGGCAAAGGGTTCAAGAGTTAAAATGTTATTTTGGCCTAATGTGTTCACTGAGTGTGCAGAAAGAAGTACTGGCGAAGGGTTGCTGGGCACCTAGCGAAGGACTGCTAGGCATCGAAAGCCTAAGACCTGGCAAAGGGCTGCTAGGCACCTGGCGAAGGGCTGCTAGGAATCGAAGACCTGGCAAAGGGCTGCTAGGCACCTGGTGAAGGACTGCTAGGTACCGAAGACCTGACAAAGGGCTGCTAGGCACCTGGCGAAGGGCTGCTGGGCAAAAGTCCAACCGGAGGAGCCGGTTGGCAAAAGGTAAACTCTCCTGAGAGGAGTAGGTGAGGACGCGTTCCTCGTCGAGGGAACAGTAGGCGTCGGTTCGACCTAGGGTTCCATTTGGGAGACCCGAAGTCAGAACCAAGACATCTACAGCTGTAAAAATCAACTAATATTCTTGCTTTGTTATTTTGGAACTAACCTTGAATGCAGGGACCAAGGGAATGTGTTTCTGCAGCTCAGAACGCCCCAAAGGAGAGGGGCAAGCAGCTGGGCCAGGCGCCCGGGAGGTCCCGAGCGCCCAAGGTCAAAGGCAAAACAAGGAAGCAAGAATTGCTTCGAAACAGCATTGGGCTGGGCGCCCGGGAGGTCCCGGACGCCCAAGGTCAAAGCAAAAAATGCAATCGAAGCAAAATCAGTATGAAGCCAGTGGACCAAGTCAAGCAGGGCGCCCCGGAGGTCCCGGGCGCCCACATCAGCTCCAGAGCCGATTCAAAGGGGATAATGTTGATGCAGTCTGGCCTTGATTGTTGTTTTGGTGTTGACACCGATTTAAGTTTAGGTTGATGATTATTGATTATGATTAAGCCCTGATCGGGGATCAGGCATGGTATGGAAAATCCTAGTCTGGAGGGCTAGGTGTTGGAAAATCCTAACCTGGAGGGTTAGGTGTTGAAAATCCTAGCTTGGAGGGCTAGGTGTATGAAAAGTCCTAATTCGAAAGAGGTGGGTGAAAAGTCCTAGCTTGGAGGGCTAGGTGAAAAGTCCTAACTTGGAGGGTTAGGTGCAAATTCCCATCTTGGAGAATTAGGTGAAAAAGTCCTGGCTTGGAGGGTCAGGTCCTAGCTTGGAGGGCTAGGTTTGGAATGTCCTAATCCGGAAGAGTTGGGTGAAAAGTCCTAGCTTGGAGGGCTAGGTGAAAAGTCCTAACTTGGAGGGTTAGGTGCAAATTCCCAACTTGGAGGGTTAGGTGAAAAATCCTTAGCTTGGAGGGCTAAGGTGGAAGAGAACTTAGCTTGGAGGGCTAAGTTTACGTCCCTGGATCGGTCTGGTGATCGGTCAGGGAAGCTGGCACGCTGCCCTATTGTGGATCGGTCTGGTGACCGATCTAGCAACGACTGATTGATCTGGTGATCGATCAGGGAGCACACAGTGAGGTTGGGAACCTACTGTACTGCTCCTGATCGATCCGGTGACCGATCAGGGAGTGTGTGTTTCACCTACTGCTTGGCTCCTGATTGGTCGGGTGACCGATCAGGGAGCGAACAGTTGAGGTTGAGTTCCCTTGCTAATCTGAACCTGATCGGTCTGAAGACCGATCAGGATCACTGTGCAGATCGTTCCGGAGAACGATCCAGCATAGCAGGTTCCTCACTATGATCGATCAGGCTCTAGCCTGATCGGTCTGGTCATGATCTGATCGGTCTGGTGACCGATCAGGAGGTTGCCTGATCGGACTGATGACCAATTAGGAGGTCTGGACTGCGAAGCTCAGAAATCACCCAAGAAAGGGGTGGATCGTTCGGGTGATCGATCCACAACCTGGGATCGGTCTGGTGATCGATCCAGGAGAAGTCTCAAAGAAATCACGATTTCTAATTGAGTATTGGGGACCGATCAGGACGGAGCCTGATCGGTCTGGACCTATCCTGATCGGTCTGGTGATCGATCAGGAGTCGTTCTGATCGGTCGGGTGACCGATCACTTTAATTCAAATTGCACTGTCAGACGCTCTGATCGCGTCTGACCGTATCCGATTCGCTGATGTTTGCCTCTGATATTTGATTTACTGTGTGATATACTGCTCTAACAGTCTGATTAAGCTGCAGGTGACAGGGGAGGATTCAAACACTCAAGGAGAAGTCAATGGAGGCTTTCCTTGGAGCAGGTTTGTCCATTTCTCATCTTAGGTTGCAACGGCTGGAGCTGCAGGACTGAAGCCGCTGACTGAAGCTTGGCTGAGGGAGCTCAGGAAGTTCAGTAAGGGTTCAATGGTAGATGGCGTTGGCAGTGAGGCAGCTGGAGGCTGCTGGAGATGAGGTCACTTGATGCTTAGTGGAGAAACAAAAGGGACGAGAGACAGCTTCGGTGAAGCAGTGTTCTACAGCTTGTGTTTTGAGTTCTTGCCGCCCTGAGTTCTCCACAACTGCTTGCTGTGTTCTTGAAGTTTCCATCATTCTGAGCAAGCGATCGAGAAGCAATCATCCATTACTTGAGTGCTTGAAGGAGAGAACAAGGAGCTGGGAGTCCGATAGTGGGAAGACACGAAGAAGAGTTCTTGCGTGAGATCGCCACTGGGTGGAGTTCAGGGAAGCTTGACGTGTTCTTGTCCTTGCTGAGTGCTTCAGTAAGATCCTTCTTGTTGTTTCATTGAGCTTAAACATTTATCTGTGATTGAAACGCTGTGGAGAGGTTTCTCCACCGAGAAGGAGGTTGCTTCATATCCGGTGATAACCGGGGCTTGATCTGCCGACGATCAAGGGATCGCCCACCTTAAGGGCACGCCAAGGAGTAGGGGCAAGTTATCCCCGAACCTTGTAAATTCTCCTGTTAGCGATCTTGCTAATCTTGCTAGTTAGTGTTCTATTTTAGTTTCTGCACTTTCTGTTTTCCATACTTCCGCTGTGCTACTAACAACTTCAAGTATAGAAACTTGCTAACTTCTTGAAGTGAAAAGTGATTGGCTATATTCACCCCCCCTCTCTAGCCATCCTGTTTCCAACAAGTGGTATCAGAGCTTGGGGCTCTGTACACGGCTTAACATCCGAGAGTTTTCAACAAGATGGCGTTGACAGAAGGTTTCTCCACCACCCGACCTCCATTCTTTGATGGCGCCGATTTTCAATATTGGAGATCAATGATGGAATACTATTTGAAGATGGATATCCATACTTGGTTTGCGGTGAAGGAGGGATTCACCCTCCTAAGGATGATGAAGGAAAAGAACTTGAGTCATGGAAGTGGACTGCCGAACAAACACGAAAAAGTGAAGCCGACGCGAAGGCGGTTGTCACTCTACAATGTGGCATGAACAAAGACCAACTCATCAAGGTTGGTCCTTTCACAAGTGCAAAGGACTTGTGGAACAAACTCATTGAGCTCCATGAAGGCACCCGAGACTCTAGAATTGCAAAGAGGGACTTGTTCCTCAATCAACTTCAAAATCTCTCCATGAAGGAGAATGAGTCGGTAAGTGAGCTCCATAGCCGGTTCAAGGAAGTCCTCAATGGACTTCATTCAATTAATGAAAAGGTCGAGAATCGCGACCTTGTGAGGTATGTTTTGAAAGCATTTCCAAGGAATGCTTTGTGGTCATCCATGCTGGATGCCTACAAATTATCCAAGGATTTATCTATTGTAAAGTTAGATGATTTGTTTTGTGAGATGGAATTGCATGAAATGGCTAACAAAGGCCTCAAGGAGAAGGGTATTGCCTTAGTTGCAGGGGACCAAACCAACAAGAAGAAGAAGGAGAAGAAGAAGGAGAAGGAAGTCTCTTCATCTTCATCCTCTTCTGAATCCGAGTCCTATTTCGAAGAAGATGGCAGTGACTCCTCTTCATCCGAAATGGCGAACTTCATGCGAAGGATGATGAGAAGGGATCGACGTTTCAAGGGTAGAGGTAACACTAGTGAATCCAAACTTGATAAGACTAATGCATCTTGCTTTGAGTGTGGTAGGAAAGGGCATTTCAAGAATGAATGTCCAAAGCTTAAGAAGAAGGAGGAGAAATCCAAAAGAAAAGAAGAGAAAGCCAAAAAGAAGAAAAAGGCCTTGAAGGCCACTTGAGATGAGTCATCCTCTAGCTCATCCGATGAAGAGAAGGAGGAGAAGAGCACAAGGCATGTGGCACTCATGGCTCTTGGAGAGGAGAGCAGTGATGAATCTTCAAGCTCCTCAAACGCGGCTTCATCATCTTCGGATGATGAAGAGGTAACTTCTCCCGAGCTTGAAAAGTGTTATAGAGCAATTGCATGTTTAACTAGTATGCTTAAGAAATCAAAGAATAAGGTTAAAGCATTGCAATTAGAAATTGATCAATTGAAGGCATCTAGAGATGATAACATTGATGATATGCATGTTGAATTGCTAGAAGATGAAATTAAATCATTGAAACTTGAAATTGAAAATTTGAAATCCTCTAAGGTTGAGGAAGACAATGATTTGCATGATGAATTACTAGTAGAGGAGAACCAATCATTGAAGAGTGAAGTTGAGAAGCTCAAGAATATTCTTGAGAAATTCTCAACTAGCTCTAAGACCTTAGACATGATCCTAAATGCCCAAAGGGCAGTTTACAATAGGGCCGGTATTGGTTACCGACCCAAAGAACCCTCATTTGTGTCTCTCATGTCTAGGACTGACATGTGACAATCTAGGACACCCAAAACTCAAAAGAAAGTTGTCAAGGCATGGGTGCCTAAGTCATGTTTAGTTGATGCTTTAGGTCCCAAGGTTTGGGTACCTAAAACTTCTATTTTTCGAATTGTGTAGGTTATGATTGAGGGGGAGCATCTATCAACTTGGTTCGTTGATAGTGGATGCTCCAAACACATGACCGGGGATAGATCATTGTTTACCACACTTCACAAGAAAAGTAGAGGTAATGTATCATTTGGTAACAATGGTAGTCTTAAGGTCATAGGGATAGGAGACATTCAAATATCCAAATGTATTAGAATTTTAAATGTCCTTCTAGTCAAGGGGATGAAATTTAATCTCCTAAGTGTGAGTCAATTGTGTGACACGGGTTACACAATTGATTTCCAACCAAGTCAATGTCTAGTTTGACAAAATGACACCTTGGACACGGTACTAGTAGGAGCAAGAGTAGACAATATTTATCAAGTTTCATTCAAAAGTGCTACTAATGTTTCTGCTAAGTGTTTCATGTCAAAAGAAGAAGAATCCACCCTTTGGCACCGGAGATTAGCTCATGTAAACATGAAGAACATCCGGAAGTTGGCCAACAAGGGATTAGTCCGTGGCTTACCGAGCATCAAGTATGAGAAAGACAAACTTTGTGATGCATGTCAAATGGGTAAGCAAACCAAATCTGCACATAAAGGTAAAAGCGCTGTAAGTACTTCCAATGCATTAGATTTACTTCATATGGATTTATTTGATTGTAGTACCATCATATCATTGAATGGAAGTAGATATTGCTTTGTTATCGTTGATGATTTTACTAGATACACATGGACTTACTTTTTAAAATATAAGGACCAAACCTTAGATGTTTTCATTTCTTTTTGTAGAAGAGTCGAAAATGAAAAATCATCAACAATTAAGACAATTAGAAGTGATCATGGAGGTGAATTTCAAAATCAAAGGTTTTTAGAATTTTGTCAAGTAAGAGGATATAGACATGAGTTCTCTACTCCTAGAACACCACAACAAAATGGTGTTGTAGAGAGGAAGAACCGTGTACTTCAAGAGGCTGAACTTGTGTCTGGTGAACCCGTTCAAGAAGCACCACCAACTCCAAGGCAAACTAGATTAGCCTCTAGTCATCCCCAAGACCAGATTGTTGGAGACATCCATCAGGGGGTTAGGACTAGGTCATTCTTCTGGAATGAGGCTAACGAAGTTGCCCTAATTTCCGAAATTGAACCTAGGAAAATTGATGAAGCATTAAATGATCCCGATTGGATCATTGCAATGCAAGATGAACTAGGTCAATTCGAAAGGAGTCAAGTTTGGGACTTAGTCCCTCGACCCAAGAAGACCACCATTATTGGAACCAAATGGGTCTTCAAGAACAAATTGAACCATAAGGGAGAAATCATTAGGAACAAGGCACGCTTGGTAGCCAAAGGCTATAATCAAGTTGAAGGCCTTGATTATGATGAGACCTATGCTCCCGTGGCACGATTAGAGTCCATCTGATTGATGCTCGCATTTGCAGCACATCGTGGTTTCAAATTATATCAAATGGATGTCAAATCGGCCTTCCTAAATGGTTTGATTAGAGAAGAGGTCTACGTCGAACAACCTCCTGGGTTTGAGAATACCAAATTCCCAAACCACGTGTTCAAGCTCAAAAAGGCACTTTATGGCCTTAAACAAGCACCCCGGGCTTGGTATGAGCGGTTGTCGACATTTTTGATTGAGAAGGGCTTCGTTAGAGGCCAAATAGACCCTACACTATTTCTGCGGAGAGATAGTGACGATATATTTGTAGCCCAAGTATATGTCGATGACATAATCTGTGGCTCAAACAATAAGGGTTATTTAAATGAGTTCATTGGACACATGGAAAGTGAGTTTGAAATGAGTCTAGTGGGAGAGTTGACCTTCTTCCTTGGACTTGAAATCAAGCAAACTCGCGATGGTATCCATGTGCACCAATCAAAGTATAATCAAGAGATGCTTCAAAAATTTAACATGAGTGATTCAAAGGAGGTAACCACTCCCATGGCTACAAACACAAGATTAGACAATGATGAGAATGGTAAACCCATTGATTTAACTCAGTATCGAAGCATGATAGGTAGTTTGCTATACCTCACAGCTAGTCGACCGGATATCCTATTTGCTGTGGGTATGTGCGCTAGGTATCAAGTTTGTGCCAAGGAATCTCATTTAATTGCTGTTAAGCGAATTTTGAGATATCTTAAGGGCACATTTGGTGTAGGTCTATGGTACCTCCGTACCGAATCTTTTGACTTAATTGGTTATACGGATTCCGACTACGCTGGATGTAAGTTGGACCGGAAAAGCACTAGTGGGGGTTGCCAATTCTTAGGTTCGTCCTTAGTAAGTTGGTCGAGTCGGAAGTAACATTGTGTTGCTCTTTCCACTACCGAGGCGAAATATATCACCATGGGAGAGAGTGTATCGCAATTGTTGTGGATGATACATACGTTAGAGGACTATGGATTGAGTTACAAGGGTGTGCAAGTGTTATGTGATAACATTAGCACAATTAATCTAACCAAAAATCCAGTCCATCACTCTAGGACCAAACACATTGAAGTAAGACACCACTTCATTAGGGATCATGTAGCTAGGGGAGATATTGTACTCTCACATGTAAAGTCCAAATCAAACCTAGCCGACATTTTCACTAAACCACTCCCCGAAAATGAATTTAGTTTTCTAAGACGGGAGTTGGGAATGTGTCGCGCTTCATAGTTTTTCTATTTGCATTCAAACCCTCTATGATTATTTCAAATTGTTGGGGAACAATTGGGTAACTTTGGGGACATCTCACACAAACTATAAGGTTTAACAAAACGTTTTTGATTGCTAGATATGGGGTGGGATGTTAGGATCAACTCAATTTCTCAAAATATCATTGCATCCCTTGAGAAATTAAGTTGACGAGATAATAATCATGGTGGTGACCAAGTATGGGGAAAACCAATACATAACATATGTGTATTTGGCTCCATGATCATGCTTGGACATTCCAATTAAGGAAACTTGATTGGAAACCCGAATTTGATACAAACTTAATTGAAATTGCTTGAATGGTTGTTGATTGAGTTTGATTCCATTTGGATGGATTAAAGTGATTGTTGAACCCATAAGAACCTTTGATCCTTGTCCAAGGATCAATTTTAGTCATGAGATCATGTCCAAGTTCGATAACTTTCACCGGATCTCGTTGGAAAGTTTCAGAAATTCTGAAACTGAACATTTCAGTTCGTATCAGGGAGTATCAGGAACCCTGATCGGTCACCGGACCGATCTGGCTCCTTCCTGTGGTGATCGGTCCACAGACCGATCAGCGAGGCAAGCCGTGACCTTCCAGAATTTGACTAAGTGTACTGAGCTAGCCTGGATCGGTCCCTGGACCGATCTGGCACCCTATGGTGATCGGTCCACAGACCGATCAGGGAGCCCAGCAGTTTTCCTCCAGACCCTACTGTTCGTATCCTGATCGGTCAACCGACCGATCAGGAGCGCGTCTGATCGGTCACCCGACCGATCAGGATCCGCTCAGTCCGATCAGGCTGTAGCCTGATCGGTCTGGGTGCGATCAGATCGAATGGTGATCCGTTCAGATGCATTAAATTCTGGTTGGTGGACCGATCCACCAACCGATTAACTTCACGAAAACCTCTTATCGGCTGAACCCTAGCGCCGAAAACCTCCCACTCGCGCATCCTTTGCTTCGTGCGAAATCTCCTCAGTGCCTTCCCCTTCCTCTTGCGAGTGTGCTCTTGCGGCTCTGAGAAGATATTCCGAGTCCCGTGACGTCTCTCTCTCGTGGAACAACCTTGCGACCAGTTCTTGCACCGGGAGTCTCTTCCTGCGCACGTTTTCTTCCCCTCAAAACTTCAAGAATCTCTTCAATTGCACCGAAGTAAGTGTTTGTCTTCGTTTTTCTTTTCAAAAAGCTCATGAACTATGTGTTGTGAAGCTAATCATATTTTGGTTTTGCTCTTGTTCTTGCTGTTGTACCGTGGTCCTTTGCCCGTGACCTTACTTTCTCACCTTATGTCTATAATCAAATCTATCTACCTTTTGATTGGGTATCATCTTATATGATCAATTCTTGTTTTGTATGATCGATCTTATCAAATAAATTGAATTCTGTGTCATGACCAATTCGAATCTATAGAAAGTCTTCCAAGGGCAAGGACGTTGCTGAGGGCAGCGCGAGGGGGAAAGCCCCTTCCTCCTCTGCCCCTTCCAGAAGGCCACAGCCGTCTTCTAACTCCCGATTCCCGAATGCGGCCTGTGAACAGGCCTTTCAAGCAAGGACCTTCAAACTTTTACCCTGTCGATCCATTGATATTCCCTTCCTAACTGAGTACTGCCCCTCTGTCATGGAGATTGTCACTTACTACAATCTGGGTTTTCTTCTTTCCTTAGTACGGACCATAAATTACGACCTTGTCTCGGAGTTTTACAATAACCTATAACAAGGTCCTCAAGGGGGTTTCGAGTTCACTACTCGTGTCGGAAAAATGAACCTTGATTTTTCATATGAGATTTTAGCCGAATACTTAGGTGGTCGACGATCACCTAACCTCTATTCGCTTTATCCCGAGCTCCCTGATCCTCTGCTGGCCCCGTTTTCAGATGTTACCCCTGACTCTATCTATCAGCACTTCTTTGGTCATCCTCGCCCTGCCAGGCTTGACGAATTGGGTCCAGTTTTCCCCACTTTTGCAGCCCTCCGCCTTGCTCCAGCTGATTATGTCCTTTTCAAGATCATCACAAATTGCATTTTACCCATTACTTCAAAGCCGTTGGCCGAGATCCGACCCTATCACTGCCTCATGCTCTACGGCATGCATTGCCGGATGGACTTTGATATCATGGAGAGCATTTTTCAGTCTATCCTATCCTACCGTGAGCCTAGCCGTCGCACGGTTTATATGCCTTTTGGTCACATCATCACTGATTGGCTTATGTCAGTTGGTGTTGACGTCACCAAAGGCAGGACCATGCCCATGGTTAAGCAAGATTGCCGTTTGGGCCGGCGAGCTTTTGCAAAGTCTGGTATTATCATTCGTGAGCGTGATGGGGTCTTGGTGTGGAAGGATGGACGCGGACTTGGTGAGCTGCCTGGCGGAGCACCACATTTTCAGGCACCACACGAGGCTCCTCCTGCTGACGACGAGTATGACGACGAGTCGGAGCCTGATCTTCGCTGGCAGATCGCGGAGCTGGATCAGACCTTCCAACAGGATTTTCAGTTGCAAGAGGCTTACCGCGAGGAGACCCGATCACGGTTCAGCTCTATTGAGCACAGATTGACAGCGATTGAGACCGACGTCTCTGGGACCCGTGCCCTCCAGCAGACATGGTATGATGAGTGGCGCAGCCACACATTTCCAGGAGGTGCACCTTCATCGAGTACTGCACCAGGGTCCTTTGCTCCTACTGATGCGACGATGGATGACCTTATGCACGATGACGACCCACCAGCTGATCATTGAGCTTGGATGTTTATTGTCTCTTTTCATGATATGTGTACTTGACCTGTTTGACTTTTGGGCTGTATGCCCTTGACTTGCTTAGTGTGGCTTTGTGCCACACGTATCTGGATTTCGATGCCTGTGACTTGCATCGTGTTATGTCTTAGGATATTTTATGACCTACTAATTATGATGCTGATGCATGTTTTATCCTACTTGATGATGCTAGATAACTACTATTTGAAATCGTGCTATATTGCCATGATTATGTTTTTATCTCATGATAGTATGCTTATTGTTGATGCCATGTTGATTATCTGTCTATTATCTGCATGCTTGCTACATTTCTATGTTCATGTCTATGCTACCATGCTCATATGATACATATGCCTGTTTCGCCATTTGATATCTTTTTGTCATATGTGATCGTATGATTATCGATAGTCAATCATATTCTTGTTAATTTGAGATACCCCTAGGGTTGAGGGGGAGTTTGGTTTAAACTTATCAACCCTTCTAGCCCCTTTTCGGTGTTCGACAAAGGGGGAGAGTGTTGGTTGGTTAAGTTTAGGATGATCATATTGTAGGGGGAGGATCCTGATTCCCCTATGATTCTGGATTTGAGGAAATGGATTGAGAATCCCTAAACTTAGATCGGGTTGTCAAACAACAAAAAGGGGGAGATTGTTGATGCAGTCTGGCCCTGATTGTTGTTTTGGTGTTGACACCGATTTAAGTTTAGGTTGATGATTATTGATTATGATTAAGCCCTGATCGGGGATCAGGCATGGTATGGAAAATCCTAGTTTGGAGGGCTAGGTGTTGGAAAATCCTAACCTGGAGGGTTAGGTGTTGAAAATCCTAGCTTGGAGGGCTAGGTGTATGAAAAGTCCTAATTCGGAAGAGGTGGGTGAAAAGTCCTAGCTTGGAGGGCTAGGTGAAAAGTCCTAACTTGGAGGGTTAGGTGCAAATTCCCATCTTGGAGAATTAGGTGAAAAAGTCCTGGCTTGGAGGGTCAGGTCCTAGCTTGGAGGGCTAGGTTTGGAAAGTCCTAATCCGGAAGAGTTGGGTGAAAAGTCCTAGCTTGGAGGGCTAGGTGAAAAGTCCTAGCTTGGAGGGCTAGGTGAAAAGTCCTAACTTGGAGGGTTAGGTGCAAATTCCCAACTTGGAGGGTTAGGTGAAAAATCCTTAGCTTGGAGGGCTAAGGTGGAAGAGAACTTAGCTTGGAGGGCTAAGTTTACGTCCCTGGATCGGTCTGGTGATCGGTCAGGGAAGCTGGCACGCTGCCCTGTTGTGGATCGGTCTGGTGACCGATCCAGCAACGACTGATCGGTCTGGTGACCGATCAGGGAGCACACAGTGAGGTTGGGAACCTACTGTACTGCTCCTGATCGATCCGGTGACCGATCAGGGAGTGTGTGTTTCACCTACTGCTTGGCTCCTGATCGGTCGGGTGACCGATCAGGGAGCGAACAGTTGAGGTTGAGTTCCCTTGCTGATCTGAACCTGATCGGTCTGAAGACCGATCAGGATCACTGTGCAGATCGTTCCGGAGAACGATCCAGCATCGCAGGTTCCTCACTATGATCGATCAGGCTCTAGCCTGATCGGTCTGGTCATGATCTGATCGGTCTGGTGACCGATCAGGAGGATGCCTGATCGGTCTGGTGACCGATCAGGAGGTCTGGACTGCGAAGCTCAGAAATCGCCCAAGAAAGGGGTGGATCGTTCGGGTGATCGATCCACAACCTGGGATCGGTCTGGTGATCGATCCAGGAGAAGTCACAAAGAAATCGCGATTTCTAATTGAGCGTTGGGGACCGATCAGGACGGAGCCTGATCGGTCTGGACCTATCCTGATCGGTCTGGTGACCGATCAGGAGTCACTCTGATCGATCGGGTGACCGATCACTTTAATTCAAATTGCACTGTCAGACGCTCTGATCGCGTCTGACCGTATCCGATTCGCTGATGTTTAGCTCTGATATTTGATTTACTGTGTGATATACTGCTCTAACAGTCTGATTAAGCTGCAGGTGACAGGGGAGGATTCAAACACTCAAGGAGAAGTCAATGGAGGCTTTCCTTGGAGCAGGTTTGTCCATTTCTCATCTCAGGTTGCAACGGCTGGAGCTGTAGGATTGAAGCCGCTGACTGAAGCTTGGCTGAGGGAGCTCAGGAAGTTCGGTAAGGGTTCAGTGGTAGCTGGCGTTGGTAGTGAGGTAGCTGGAGGCTGCTGGAGATGAGGTCACTTGATGCTTAGTGGAGAAACAAAAGGGACGAGAGACAGCTTCGGTGAAGCAGTGTTCTACAGCTTGTGTTTTGAGTTCTTGCCGCCCTGAGTTCTCCACAACTGCTTGCTGTGTTCTTGAAGTTTCCATCATTCTGAGCAAGCGATCGAGAAGCAATCATCCATTACTTGAGTGCTTGAAGGAGAGAACAAGGAGCTAGGAGTCTGACAGTGGGAAGACACGAAGAAGGGTTCTTGCGTGAGATCGCCACTGGGTGGAGCTCAGGGAAGCTTGCTGTGTTCTTGTCCTTGCTGAGTGCTTGAGTAAGATCCTTCTTGTTGTTTCATTGAGCTTAAACATTTATTTGTGATTGAAACGCTGTGGAGAGGTTTCTCCACCGAGAAGGAGGTTGCTTCATATCCGGTGATAACCGGGGCTTGATCTGCCGACGATCAAGGGTTCGCCCACCTTAAGGGCACGCCAAGGAGTAGGGGCAAGTTATCCCCGAACCTTGTAAATTCTCCTGTTAGCGATCTTGCTAATCTTGCTAGTTAGTGTTCTGTTTTAGTTTCTGCACTTTCTGTTTTCCATACTTCCGCTGTGCTACTAACAACTTCAAGTGCAGAAACTTGCTAACTTCTTGAAGTGAAAAGTGATTGGCTATATTCACCCCCCCCTCTCTAGCCATCCCGTTTCCAATAGATAAGCGCTGACCAAGCTTCGGATAGAGGTTCTCGGATCCGAAGGCACGTGTCAGGCGCCCCCGACGTCCCAGGCGCCCCCAAGAGCACTATAAAAGGAGCTCGACCCCAAGGCTTCAGAACAACAATTTTCCAACGCCTCTAAGCTTTTCGTTCAAGCACTCTGCTCCAGCAAACTTTGATCTCGAGATTCTAGTGCCGACGACGACCCTCTACTCAGAAGTACAATCTACACCGGGCGTCGGTACCGGAAAGTGTATTCGTTTATTTACTGCAATATTTCTGTATCAAACTCTGTAAACCTTTGCACGAATATAGAATTGCCCGCAGTAAACAGTCAAGAACCGTGGGCCTTGGAGTAGGAGCCAACCTCGACTCTGAACCAAGTAAAACTACTTGTGTTCTTTGTGTGTATGTTCTAATTCCGTTGCGTATTCTCTTCTCTTAATCTGAAACGTTTTCACGATATTCACCCCCCCCCCCTCTATCGTGTTTCTCGATCTAACAGTATGTGTTTGGTCCACTAATGAGAGTGAGGTTCCTTAGCCTGTGCAGTAGCCCCATTGTTGTCATAATAGAGGTTTATCTGGCCTGCTATACTAGGAACCACCTCAAGCTCTGTAATGAACTTCTGGATCCAAACAACCTCTTTTGCTGCATCAAACACAGCAATATACTCGGCTTTTGTTGTAGAATCTGTGACTGTGATATGCTTCAATCACTTCCAGCTCACAGAGCCACCATTCAAGAAAAATACAAACATTGACTACGATATGAAATCATCCCTATTGGTTTGAAAGCTTACGTCAATGTAACCCTTTACAGCTAGCTCCTCATTGCCTCCAAATATCACAAAATATTCATTCGTCCTTCGTAAGTACTTAAGAATATTCTTGATAGCTATCTAGTGACTTTCACCAGGATCTGATTGGTATTTGCTCATCATGCTCAAAGCATACAAGACATCTAGACGAGTACAAAGCATGGCGCACATGATAGAGGGATATTGAGTCTTCGAAAGATTCACACCATGTGACATCGGCAGAAATCCCTTCTTGGAATTCTGTATGGCAAAACGATTAAGCACCTTGTCAATATATGTACTCTGACTTAAGCCAAACAATCTCTTAAATTTATCCCTATAGATCTTGATGCCTAGGATATAGGCTGCTTCACCTAAGTTTTTCATTGAGAAATAATTCCTTAACCACATCTTCACAGACTGTAGTGAAGGGATATCATTTACAATGAGGAGTATGTCATCCATATACAAGATTAGGAAGATAATTGTGTTCTCGCTATCCCTCTTGCAGACACAGGGTTCATCTTCATTCTTGATGAAATCAAATGCTTTGATTGCATCATCGAATCAATGATTCCAGCTTTGAGAAGCCTTCTTTAGCCCATAAATGGACCTTTTCAACTTACATATCTTTCCAGCATGTTCTAGATCTACAAAATGTAGGACCAGTGCTGTCGATAGAGGGGGGGGTGAATATCGACCGTAAAAATCTTTCACGGAAATCGTCTTTCGGATCTTCATTCTAGACTCAGAGTTAGTGCAACGGAAAATATACAGAACGAAGAAAACAAACAACAACACAGATTGCACGCGGGATTTTTTACTTGGTTCCCAACCCCCCGAGGGTTAGTACATCCAAGGCCTATGCACGGGAATGCCCGTCCACTAATGGTCTCCTTTCCGGACTTTCCGGAGGCGGAGAAACCCGTCTTACAGTGTAAGAGTTATAAACAAAAAGGATAAATAAATTGAACAGCAGAATGTAAACTCAAACTGAACAAACAGAATTGAAACTCGGCCGATCTGGACCTCCGAAGTGCCGCGCACTTCCTCCTGGAGCCTCCTGGTCGTAGAGCTTCGTTGTTAGCGCTTTGTCAAACTTAAGAAGCTTAGAATCAAGTTTGGAAGTCGTGACTTGAGATGAGCGGTCGAAGCCCCTTTTATAGTGTTCATTGGGGCGCCTGTGATGACTGGGGCGCCTCAAAGGCCTTGGTCAATGTTTATCTCCACGTCGAACTCGCCGCAGCAGATAACCCTCTTGACCAGGGCGCCCTGGACCTCCCAGGCGCCTCATTGAACTTGGTTAAAGCTTATCTTTGCTTCGAACTCGCAGCAGCAGATACAACTTTCAACCAGGGCGCCTGTATCATAGGGGGCGCCTGAATGAAGACTGGTTTGCCTCCTTTCAATGAGGGCGCCCCAGTTGATGGAGGCGCCTAGCAGTCTGGCTTCCAGCTGCGTTGTGTGTTGTTTGCCTGTGTTGACTTCCATTCTAGGTACCTGCAAGATACATAAATACAGAGCAAACACATATACAACCTTAGCCTTAATGAAATGGTTTTGACTTCGGATTTCCATGAAACCCTAGGTCGAACCGACGCAAGTTCCCACTCATCGGTAATGCGCCTTTCACCTACTCCTCTCAGGAGACGGTTGACACCCAGTCTATTCGGGTGGACTTTAGCTTAGCCTTCGATACTCTCGGATCTTGAGACGTCCGAACCTCGACCCGTCTCTACTTCTGTCCTTAGTCATCGCTCAGCTAAGTTGCTCAATCCCTTGGACCAAGACTTCGTGCCCAAACCCTAGGTCCAGGACTTCGGTGCCCAACCCTCGGCCAGGACATCGTGCCTAGTCCTCGACCAGGACTTCTCGCCCAACCCATTGCCAGGAATTCTTGCCTAGGATGACTAGGACTTTGGTTCATTTTGTTACTCCTCTCTCAACTCCCCTTCCCTTGTTCAATGTATCACTGACTTAAGTATATTGTCAAACATTGAAACATTTAGAGGAGGACATTACTGATGTAACTTGCACCAACAATCTGTTGGATCGAGAAAACACGATAGAGGGGGGGTGAATATCGTGAAAGCGTTTCGGATTAAGAAAAGAGAATGGGCAGCGGAAATTAAAACAAACACAAGAAACACAAGTATTTTTACTTGGTTCGGAGTCACGGTCGGCTCCTACTCCAAGGCCCACGGTCCTTGACCGTTTACTGCGGGCAATTCTATAGTAGCGCAAAGATTTACAGAATTTGGTACAATAGTAGTGCAGTAAATAAATAAGTACACTTTTCGTTACCGACGCCCGGTGTGGATCGTACTTCGGAGCAGAGGGTCGTCGGCGGCGCTGGAATGTCGAGAACGGAGTTTGTCGGAGCAGAGCGCTTGAACGAAAAGCTTAAAGGCATTGTAAAATTCTTGTTGTGAAGCCTTGGGGTTGAGCCCCTTTTATAGTGCTCCTGGGGGCGCCTGGGACGTCGGGGGCGCCTGATACATGCCTTCGGATCCGAGAAACCTCATCCGCAGCTCGGTCAGCGCTTATCCCTTCAGAATCGGCCTCGGAGATGACTGGGGCGCCCGGGATGTTGGGGCGCCCTGCTTGACTTGGTCTTGCTGTCTTCGTGGCTAATTTTGCTTCCTTTCATTTTTTTGCTTTGACTCAGGGCGCCCGGGACCTCTAGGGCGCCCAGCCCAGTTGCTTTCGAAGCGATTCTTGCTTCCTTGTTTTGCCTTTGACCTTGGGGGCGCCCGACCCAGTTGCCTGCCCCTCTCCTTTGGGGCGTTCTGAGCTACAGAAACACATTCCTTCGGTCCTGCATTCAAGGTTAGTTCCAAAACAACAAAGCAAGAGTGTTAGATAATTTTTTACAGTCGTAGATGTCTTGGTTCTGACTTCGGTCTCCCAAATGGAACCCTAGGTCGAACCGATGTCTACTGTTCCCTCGACGGGGAACGCGTCCTCACCTACTCCTCTCAGGAGAGTTTACCTTTTGCCAACCGGCTCCTCTGGTTGTACTTTTGCCCAGCAACCCTTCGCCAGGTCTTCAATTCCTAGCAGTTCTTCGCCAGGTGCCTAGCAGCCCTTCGCCAGGTCTTAATTTCCTAGCAGTCCTTCGCCAGGTGCCTAGCAGCCCTTCGCCAGGTCTTCATTTCCTAGCAGTCCTTCGCCAGGTGCCTAGCAGCCCTTCGGCAGGTCTTAGGGTTTCGATGCCTAGCAGCTCTTCGCTAGGACTTCTTTCTGCACACTTAATGAACATATTAGACCAAAATAACATCTTAACTTTTGAACCCTTTGCCATTATCAAAACCCAGGTTCGACTTAGGTGTTGCCTGCACCAACAATCTCCCCCTTTTTGATTTATGACAACCCGGTTCAAAAAGTTAAGTTAACCAATCAGATAAGTAGGTAAATTTAATTTCCTCCCCCAGGAAAAAATCTCCCCCTGAGTTTTTCAAAAGTTCGTGGGGTTTGAAAAAGTTTCTAAGTCTAAAAGTGAAACCAAATTTTCAATTTTTAAATACTTAGAAAATTTTCAAGAAAATGTTTTTAAGTTAGAAACCATTTTCAAAATATTTTGAGTTGGGAAATTTTCAGGAGAATTTGAATTTTGTACTTAGAAAATTTTCGACCAACCAACGATTAGAATAAGTACTTGGAATAATTTTTGAAAGCAAGTAATTTTGATAGTCTTAGTACTTAGAGAATTTTTCTAACAGTTTAAGAAAGCAATTTAAGTACTTAAACACTTAGAGACCATTTGACTTAGAAAATTTTCAGAAAATTTTTCCAGAATAAGAGCTTAGAATAATTTTTGAAACCAAGAAAAGTTAATTTTCAAAATGAACTTAAGTATTTAAAGAACCTTATTTTTTGAAAAACAGGAGATAAAAGTTTTGAAAGAATTGAATTTATGAATTTACATTTTGAAAAAGGAGATAAACATTTTGAAAGAATTGAGTTTTTGAAAAAAAAATTCAACTCTTCTTTTCTCTCCTTTCCAATCTCTCCCCCTTTGCCATATATCAAAAAAAATCATATAGCAAAAAACATGCTGAGTAATAGAAGTAAGGTGTTGTACTGAACCAATTCAAAGTATAACTGGACCAAATCAATTTGAGTTTTCTCTTTCGGGTCCTGTCTAACCCAATTAGCTACTTACCAACTGTTATAAACAGTAGCTTTCGCTAGGGTTAGTCAAGTTAAGTGATCTGTTAAAGTTAGATTTTTAAGCTTGACACTTAACCTGATTACTGTTTAATTGGTATTTAGTGCCCCAATTGCTGCATATACACTGACTTAAAGCATCTTGAATCAAGGCAAAGACCTAAGCATCTCAACCCATTCTAGGTTATCAATCAAAAGTACCCTAAGGTGCTTGTGAGATGCTGGCTTCTAGATCTATAGGTGCATGCAGTTCTAGGGTTAGGGCCTAAGCTAAGTCCATTTGCGAAAAAGCCCTAGTTTTGAAGAGGGTAATCTTTTATAAGAAAAACTAAGTCGAAAAAATTATTTTAAAAATGCATAAAGAAAATGATTTTTAAAAAAAGTAGAGCAAACCTATTCTACCAAGCATAACCCATTCTAAATGACAGATAATTCATTAAGTAAAAGATTAGCAACTAGATATGATAAGTGCATAAAAGTCAATTAGTCTATACAAAGACCAGCATAGTCAAACATAAGTCAAGTGTAAGTCAATAATACAATAAGGTAGCTGAAAGTGTCTGAAGTCTAAGAGGAGGGTCCCAGAGGAAAGAATGGACCGGGCTGCCAAGAGTGGAATAGTGACATCATCTCGTCATGTCGAGCCTGATTCGCCTTGCGTTCGGCTCGGAGGGCATCCATGTGCTCAATGTGATGTGCCTCATTTGCCTGGCGGTTGGCTAGAATAGCGTCCATGTGCTCAATGTGGTAGGCTCGGTTTGTATCGTGCTCTGCTTGAATCGCGTCGACTAACTCGATGTGGTGGGCCTCCACCTCCTCTCGGAGGCTATGGACTTCTGTCTCGAGTAGTGTCAGTCTCTCGTTCATTGTTGGAGGTGGGGCTCGTCCATGTGCTCCTGAACCTCAGCAGCGAGATCTACGATGTCAACTTCTACCTCCTCGTCGAAATCGATCTGGACTCCAGCTCTCTGGTGTCTCCACGATAATCCCTCGGTAACCGAGACCTCTATGCCCGCTAGGGAAATGTTTCTATATCCTATTTCATCAAACTCGGTCATCGCGATCATCTCTCCTACGGTAATATTGCGACCGTGATGATGAAGAATAGAGGTGATGATGTGGCAGTAAGGGGTGCGTACCCGACCCTGAGTCGTAATACTGGACGCATATAGAATAGTGTGGAACATGTGAAGTCCAATGTCTATGTCTAAGTGGTGGATCAATGCATACAGAAAGAAGGTGTGAAATGGCCGCATGGTCGCGACGCCCCTAGTGGACAAGGGTAGAATGCAACGGACTAGGATTCTATAAAGAGCGTAGTCCTGGACTTGGAGATCTACGGACTGAAATTGTCTATCCAACGGGTTACGAGCGTCTCTATAGAAATAGGTGTAAAGGGTGTCCAGGTCAATGTGGGAGTAGGGAGCAGCAAAGGGAGGATCTCTAGGAGGATAACAGCAGAAAGTGGACTGGGAATGTCGTAGTCCAAGGAATCTATTCAACAACGTGGGTGTGATTGTCAAGGGCATCCCTTGTAATGTGGTGACAAAGTTAAGGTTATCTTGTTTGACTATATTGTTGTAGAATTCTGCACATAGGGTTGTGTTGACAGGATGGGTGCAGAAAACAAGGTTGTCTAGTTGGTAAAAATTGATAACATTCATGGCCAATGGACAGGATTGAGTGAAAAATTGCCGATTTAGAAAACTCGTTTTGATGGGTTTATAAGTCGTCCTAGCGAACTTATTGCAAAGTTCTAAGGTTGGAAACCTAGGATCGGGGCTAGGTTCGGTACCGGGGTTTGGTTGATTATCACGTCGCTTCCTAAAAGTCATAACAAGTAATATGCATTTAGCGAAATAAAAAGGAATTAATTACAAATGCATGAAAGATTGATACCGGGCAGCCATCCGGGGAGGCATGGTTGAAGTGGAGCGTTCGAGGGCACGAGAGGGTTGATCGGGCGCCTTGGAAGGAGAAGAGTTAGAGAGGAGAAGTGTTTTGGGTGTGGCAAATGAAGGGAGTTTCGGGTGCTTTATATAGAAGGTGGTCGGTCGAGCGCCCGGGAGGTCTTGGGCGCCCCGGTCAGAAAGCAGCTGCCTTTGTCAGTTTTTTGGCCAATAACTATAGGTTCTGGGGGCGTCCGTGAGGACCTGGGTGCCCCGGTCAGAGGTTGCTGCCTTTGGCAGCTTTTCTGCCTTGACTTGATATACAAGCCTAGGCGCCCGATAGGTCACGGGCACCCAGGTTAGCTGGGAATATTGACAGCGTTTGCTGTCTTGGTCGAAGAGAAAGGGAGGGGGCGCCCGAGGAGTCAAGGACGCCCGGGCTGTGTGCGAGTTGACAGCTTTTGCTGTATTGTTGACCAGTTTGACTGTTTGACCATGGTTTGACTATTTTGACCAGTTTGACTGTTGACCAGGTTGACTGGATTAACTAAGCAACAATCAAGTCAACTTAGTTCTAAATTACAAGATTTAATGTTTATACTTGACAAAAGTACAGGGATTAGATGAATTTTAGTTAAGTTAAATCTAACCATCTCACCTAGTCTAGAGTTGTCAATCACGTTAGCCTTATGGGTTTTGTGAGACAGGTTTCAAAAGATTTTATTTTGAAAAATCATGATGAATTTCGAAAGGTTGAATAAATTTTGAAAACCATTTTAATTTTGAAAAAGTGGTTGAGTCTAAGATCAATTGAAATTTGTGTTAGATTTGAATTTGACAAGAAGTAACTTGAATTTGAATTTCAAAAATTGGCTTCCAGGTCTTGGCGAGGCACTAGGCCTTCTTTGGACGTAGCCTTATTGGATCATCAACCCTTTACTTGACAAAGCCTTTTAGTGAAATTTCATTTTCAAAATTACTTTTTGAAAAATTCTGGTCTAACTAGCTTGGGTCTTAGATCGGTAGCTTCGGCTAGTTTCACCAGTCTAAACAGACCAAGTAGTGTATACTTGACCTTATTAGAAGTGGCTTCCCTAACGTACTATCATCTCACCTCCATCCAATACTATGTTATTCAAATTTCAGTTAATCGGTTTAGTCCTTAGTCTAACCAGTCCTAGGTCTAAGCATGGTAAATTGCAGAAAATAAATAGACAAGCAATCATGCAATTTAAAACAAGAAAATAAATTTATTTAACTATAAAAATTATTTTTAAGTTGGCTTCCCCTGGACTAAAGCCACGGTAATGATATAAATAGGTAAGATATGAATCTTGTCCTTGGGGATCCAATACTGATTTGGTCCAGCTTGGTTGTTTAAGCATAGTTTGGGTACCCATGCCTGAACTTTAGGTCTAGACTGATTCAGTACAACATAATATGACCTTTGTCTAGACTTGGTTCGATACCCTAACCCGGATCGATTTAGAACCGACTTTTGTTTTCCAAGGATCATGTCAAGACCCTTGGAACCAGAAGTGAATCGTTCTAAGGCTGGTCTAAGGTCCTTGACTTGTGCTTTCAAGGAGGAGTTCTCTTTCTCAAGTTTTTCAACTTGAGTAGAGGTTCCTTCTTGAACCTTCTCAGTTAAGGATCTTGAGTCAGCTCCCTCTTTCAGGAGTTTTACTTCCTGTCGGAGGGACTCGACTCAGATTTTGGCTTTCGCCAAGTCGCGAGATAGATAAGCAATTAATTTTGATAATTGAACTCTAGAAAATCCACTTACATTGATTTTTCCGTCTTCTGAAAATGTGAGCTTTCCGTCGTCCGGCTCTGATTCTGATTCGGTCTCGATTTCTTCCGAAGTAGTCAGGGCGAGCAGGTTCGACTGTGGGGCCTCTTCTTCTTCTTCGGAGGGAGACTCGTCCCACGTTGCTTGAAGGGCCTTCTTCCTTCTTGTCTTCTTCGTCTCCTTCAGATTGGGGCATTCCGTCTTGTAATGACCCTTCTTTTTGCATTCGTAGCAGATCACATTTGGTTTGGTCTTTTCATTTGAAGGTTTAGCTGACTCTTCCTTTCTTCGGCTGGTGATAACCGTGTTTAGTTGCGTTACGGTTTCAAATACAATTAAAGTATCGAACTCTCTAAACTAATGCAGTATAGAGTAACTCGAGTCGTCTCTCTCAAGGAATGTAATGATAGGTTAATAATCGTAGGATTCCAAATTATTGCTTTTGGATTTTGGATGTTAACTGGGGTTTGGATTTGAGTTGCTAAGACTAATAACCGAAATAGCGAAGCATGTATGAAATCTAATCCTAATTAATGAAAGACAATGCGAGTAAAGGATATCTAATCTAACCTAACTACAATTGCAGAAAAGAAAAAGGCAACTTGAAATAAAGCATCAACGAAACTAAACATGGAGCAAAATCTACAGCATGAAAGAAATCTAATCTGACCTAACCTATTGCATTCAAATTAAGTGTGATAACATAAGGGAAACATGAAGCATTCAATTAACAAAGCATTCAACTAACAAAATGGTTTGGGAATTTCATCGAACACGTAATGAGCATCAAGAAAAATTACCCAAGTACATGCAAATTGAAACATAGGGATCCATCAATTACAAGAATTCACTCAATTAACACAGATAACCAACTAGCAAAACAATCCATAACCAAATCTAATGCAGGCAACCAATCGGCTGTGAAGAAGCTGTGCTAGGAAGAAGCTGCTGTGATGGAACTGTCGTTGAAGAGGAACTGCTGAATCTGAGCTGTTGAAGAAGAAGCGGCTGGAAATGCAGAGTAGCTATGAAGGAAATGAAGAAATGAAGGAAGAGATCGAATCTGTGAAGAAGACGTGGCTGCCGAGTGGATGAATTGGAGAAGGAGACGATTCAGTGGCTCTAGGGTTTGCGGATAGGGATGGATGAGTTCGGGTCTGCGGTGGAGAAGAGATGAGGAAGAGATCGCCGGCCGGAGGTGGAAGAGAAGATGAGGTGGCAGGTGGCGCTCCGACCGGCGGCTGTGTCGTGGAGAGGAAGATGCCGCGGGGTGTGTGTTGAGTGGAGATCCCCCCCCCCTCGCGTGTGGAGCTCGTCCAGGTGAAGAAGGTTGATCGGGCCTCCGAAGAGGGGAGCTCCATCGAATCCATGATGCCCTCTTTTGTGTTAAGCCCAGCCCGTTTCTGCCCTTGAGTTCAGACCAGAACTTGGTTCAGACCACCTCGGGTTCAGCCAAGCCTTGGCTTCAGCCAAGGCTCCTTTCAATTCAGCCCAGTCCGTGAGTCTTGAGTCCAGCTCAGCCCCTGGTGTTCAGCCTAATCAGTTCGGATCAGCCTTAGCCTTTGGTTCAAAGTCCAATTTTTAATTCCCTACAAAAATCATGAAATTATACCAAAATTTAGAGAAAATTATAATAAGCTTCAAAAATAAATCCTAATCGTAAAATGTGATATAAACATGATTTAAACATACGATAGGATAAAGAAATGCTAAATAAATGAGCAAATAAAATGGCATAAAATGCTAGTTATCAGCTGGCTTTCCTTCTATTGGTCTGATTTTTCAGCTCCTTGTAGTAGTCCCGGGCTAGCCGAACAAGCTTGGGTCGATCCCCTTCGCTGTCCTCTGAGTCTGAGTCTGAGTCAGACTCGGGTGCAGGTTGAGGCTTCTTCTTGACCACTTTTCCTGTTTTGCCTGCAACAAAAGCAGTGCCTTTCTCGGTTAAGGTGCAGTTAGTCTGCTCATGTAATTCAAGTTTGGAAAACAACTCGTCTAATTTGATTTTAGAGAGGTCCATTGAAACTTTGTACGCATCTACCATAGATGCCCACAAAGTGTTTCTCGGGAAAGCGTTAAGGGTGTACCTGATCAGGTCACGGTTTTCTACCTTGTGACCAATTGAATGTAGACCGTTCATTAGCTCCTGAATTCTGGCGTGGAACTGGGCTGCAGATTCGTTGTCGTTCATCTTGATTGTGTATAGCTTGTTTAGTAGTAGGTCCCTCTTGCTGATTCGGGTGTCGGAGGTTCCTTCGTGCAACTCAATTAACTTACCCCAGAGTTCCTTTGCACTATTGAATGGTCCCACCCGGTTAAGCTCTTCTTTGGTTAGGCCGCATTGGAGTGTCTGAGTCGCTTTAGCATCAGCCTCGATTTCCTTTTCAAAGCGGCATCCCATTCTGTGTAAGGCTATGCGACTCCTTCAGCATTTTTTGGGATTTCCACACCAGATTAGATTATTATCCACATGTCCACCTGAGTTTTTAGGTGAACTTCCATCCGACTCTTCCAGTAGGAGAAGTCCTCCCCACTGAAGAGTGGTGGTATGGCTGTACTGAACCCTTCTTGCATGGCCATTTAGGAATTACTGAAATAATAGCAAAAAAAACTGTCCCAAGACTTGGTCTTGGATTAGCAGTGCGGGAATAAATATTTAAAAGAAATTATCGAGTGGTGTTGCACCAACCTCGATTAACAATAAAAATTCGATCGAAAAAGAAATTAAAATTTTTGAAAAAAAAAACCGAAAACTCCCAAATTGGTGGTTGCACCAAATTTGAGCTTCCCCGCTCTGATACCACTTGTTGGATCGAGAAAAAACGATAGAGGGGGGGTGAATATCGTGAAAGCGTTTCGGATTAAGAAAAGAAAATGCACAGCGGAAATTAAAACAAACACAAGGAACACAAGTATTTTTACTTGGTTCGGAGTCGCGGTCGGCTCCTACTCTAAGGCCCACGGTCCTTGACCGTTTACTGCGGGCAATTCAATAGTAGTGCAAAGATTTACAGAATTTGGTACAATAGTAGTGCAGTAAATAAATAAGTACACTTTTTGTTACCGACGCCCGGTGTGGATCGTACTTTGGAGCAGAGGGTCGTCGTCGGCGCTGGAATGTCGAGAACTGAGTTTGCCGGAGCAGAGCGCTTGAACGAAAAGCTTAAAGGCGTTGGAAAATTCTTGTTGTGAAGCCTTGGGGTCGAGCCCCTTTTATAGTGCTCCTGGGGGCGCCTGGGACGTCGGGGGCGCCTGACACGTGCCTTCGAATCCGAAAAACCTCATTCGCAGCTCGGTCAACGCTTATCCCTTTAGAATCGGCCTCGGAGCTGACTGGGGCGCCCGAGACGTTGGGGACGCCCTGCTTGACTTGGTCTTGCTGGCTTCGTGGCTAATTTTGCTTCCTTTCATTTTTTGTTTTGACTTAGGGCGCCCGGGTCCTCCAGGGCGCCCTGCCCAGTTTGCTTTCGAAGCGGTTCTTGCTTCCTTGTTTTGCCTTTGACCTTGGGGGCGCCCGGGACATCCAGGGCGCCCTGCCCAGCTACCTGCCCCTCTCCTTTGGGGCGTTCTGAGCTGCAGAAACACATTCCTTCGGTCTTGCATTCAAGGTTAGTTCCAAAACAACAAAGCAAGAGTGTTAGATAATTTTTTACAGCCGTAGCTGTCTTGGTTCTGACTTCGGGTCTCCCAAATGGAACCCTAGGTCGAATCGATGTCTACTGTTCCCTCGACGGGGAGCGCATCCTCACCTACTCCTCTCAGGAGAGTTTACCTTTTACCAACCGGCTCCTCCGGTTGGACTTTTGCCCAGCAGTCCTTCGCCAGGTCTTCATTTCCTAGCAGTTCTTCACCAGGTGCCTAGCAGCTCTTCGCCAGGTCTTCATTTCCTAGCAGTCCTTCGCCAGGTGCCTAGCAGCTCTTCGCCAGGTCTTCATTTCCTAGCATCCCTTCGCCAGGTCTTAGGGTTTCGATGCCTAGCAGCCCTTCGCTAGGACTTCTTTCTGCACACTTAATGAACATATTAGACCAAAATAACATCTTAACTTTTAAACCCTTTGCCATTATCAAAACCCAGGTTCGACTTAGGTGTTACCTACACCAATACAATCTCCCCCTTTTTGATATTTGACAATATCTTAAGTTAGATTGGCTGAAAAGGGCTAAACCTTGGGATAAAAATAAGAAATAACATTTTGAAAACTCATTTTTGATCTTTTGGGGAAAACTTCTAACTTAAGCAAAAAAAGTTTTCTAACTTAAGCGAAAAAATTCTAACATAAGCCACCTCTCCCCCTTTGTCATACATCAACAAAAAATCACCATGATCACTTGCACCAATCAATGAAAACATTTTGTTCTTTTGAAAATGCTTAGTATAAATTTTTGAAAGCATAGTATAAAACTCATTACTTAAATTGCACCCAAAAATAATATTACTTGGAAAGGTATTGTGCATTTGTAGAAAAATATTTTGAACTTTGAAAATTCCTGCAATTATTAGCATAGACAAACATTCATTTAGAAGAGGTTTTTCAAAAATATTTTCACTTGACAAATAGTGCATTTCGAAGAAATACTTTAAAAAGTGTTAGTATTTTGAAAAATATCTGCACTCATAAAAATATTTATACTTTGTGAACATTGGTGCCTTTTCAAAACCATTTTGAAAAATATTTTGAATATTTTTCAAGTACTTTTGAAAAATATTTGAGCTTTTGAAAAAGTGTTAGTACTTTTTGAAACATATTATGCATTATTTTTGAAAAAATATTAGTACTTTTAAGAGATATTATGTATTTTTGAAACAATATAAGTACTTATTGAAAAGTATCATGCATTTTTGAAAACATTTCTTGACTTATATTTTGAAGGTACTTAGAAAAATATTGTTTTGAAAACATAATATTTTACTTGACGTGGTTTCTTTTCCAGTCTGACACAATCCTAGGAAATCTTGTTAACTACAAGGACATTTCCCTAAGTGTCCTAGAAATTCTCCAAACTCAAGTAAATATAATTTCAAACAGTATTTCAAAATAATTTTATAAGCCACACAAATTTTGAAAAATAGAATAATAGTATTTTGAAAGACTAAATTACTCATACTTTCAACAGGATTTTGAAAATATAGTGCACGAAAATATATTATTTTGAATTGTTTAATAACTCTTTTAGTTTAACCTCCCCCTAAACTTGACTCAGTCCTAGGAAGCTTGTTGACCACAAGTACTCTTCCTCTGAGTCTTTAGGATTTGGTTCAGATAAAAAAAAATTATTTAACAATTTCAAAAATAATTGTCAACAAAATTTTTTTTAAAAAAATACTTGTCAGAGAATTTTCTTTTGACTTAGACTCCCCCTAAATTTGACACATCCTAGGAGTCCTTGTTGATCATGAAGCAGATTTCCTCTGTGCCTTTAGGGTTTATCAAAATCCAAGAAACAGGTAATTTTTGAAAAGATAATTTTTTAAGGCATAAGCCTTTTTCAAAAACACAAGTGATAGTAATTTAACGCATAGTTTTCGAAAAGTATTTTCAAATGATAGTAATGTTTAAAGTACAATTAAAAAAAACATTTCAAAAGAATGAAAGCACTCCCCCTGTACCTGACACCGTTTGCCTCTATCTAAGTGTCTTAAGGAACTTTAGTGTTGTCCTAAGAGGCTTGTGTCTAATTGTGTGAGTCAAACAATTTTCAAAAGAATATAATTTTTGAAAACATATAATATATTGACAATCAGACAAGCATGAAATCCATAAAAAAATTTTATGTTAAAGCACTATTTTGAAAATATATTTTTTTAATAAATATTCTAACGATTTTGAAAAATATTTTTCAATTAATTAGTCCTTAACATCTCACCCATTCTAGATGTCTCAGTACAAGCAGGCAAGGTTGCCTTATGGGTGTAACGTGAGATGCTTGAATAATTTTTCTTAATTAATTGTTAATTCTAAGAGTTAATCAAAATTTGTGTTAGATTCAAATTTATCAAATAGTAAAGTGAATTTGATTTTCGATAATCGACTTCCAGGTCTTGGCGAGACATAAAGACCTTCTTTGGCCGTAGCCTTATTGGAGCAACAACCCTTTCCTTGACAAAGCCTTTTATCGAAAATTCATTTTCAAATTACTTCTTGAAAAATTTTAGTCTAACTAGCTTAGGTTTTGGATCGGTAGCTTCAGCTAGTTCCACCAAACGGCTTCCCTAACGTACTATCATCTCACCTCCACCTAATACTGATTGTTCAAGTTTCAATTATTCTTTTTTCTATAACCGTTCTAGGTCATGCATAAAATTAAACATGAATGACATGACATATATTTTAAGAAAATTGCATATGCATGGCATGACAGTTATGCATGAGTCAAACAAGTCAAATTATTTTACTTAAGTTTCTAATGATGTATAAAATTCCCGATTTGATACATGTCGTGTGGATCCGCGAATATGTCAACCCACTTTGATATATTTAATTTTATTAAATTAATTATTGTGGTTTGGGTAAGATTTATTTAGTTTGACTTTAAGTTATTTAAGAATTAATTGGAATTACATTGATTAAGGATTATTTAAAGTTAAATTAATTAAGGATTAATTAAAGTTAAATCAATTAAGGATAAAGTTCAATTTAGAAAATGATTGAAGTTGAATTAATTAAAACTTAATTGGATTAATTAAGATTTAATTTGAATTTGAATTAATTAATGATTAATTGAATTAATTAAGATTTAATTTGAATTTGAATTAATTAAGGCTTAGTTGAATTAATTAAGATTTAATTTGAATTTGAATTAATTAAGGCTTAATTGAATTAATTAAGATTTAATTTGAATTTGAATTTGAATTAATTAAGGCTTAATTGAATTAATTAAGAATTAATTTGAATTTGAATTAATTAAGGCTTAATTGAATTAATTAATTAAGGCTTAATTGAATTAATTAATAATTAATTTGAATTTGAATTAATTAAGGCTTAATTGAATTAATTAAGATTTAATTTGAATTTGAATTAATTAAGGCTTAATTGAATTAGTAAATTAAGGCTTAATTGAATTAATTAAGAATTAATTTGAATTTGAATTAATTAAGGCTTAATTGAATTAATTAAGATTTAATTTGAATTTGAATTAATGAAGGCTTAATTGAATTAATTAAGATTTAATTTTAATTTGAATTAATTAAGGCTTAATTGAATTAATTAAGGCTGGAATAATTAAGGTTGAAATGATTAATTAATAGTTGTGGGTTTAAGTTTATAATTTTCATTATTTCGAAAATTTCTGACTCATCCACTATTTCTTCTCTATTTATTTTTACAAGTTTTTCTAACAATTCTGATTTGTTTGAATATTTGTAAATTTTATTAACTATAGCCTTAATTTCAATTTCTTCCATATCCTCATCATTAAAATCGCATCCCTCTATATCTTCACAGTAGGTGGAGTAATTTGGGCCACTAGTTAATATTTCAGGATTATTCAAGAGAATAATTAAATTGTTATCTAAGAAGATTTTATCTCCACTATCCTCAGAATTATTCTCATTATCCTCAAAAATATTTTTAGAAAAAATCATCTTTATCCTCAGAAATATTTTCAGGATTAATCTCACAACTTTCAGAATGAATTTCAGAATTATCAATAAGAATTTTAAAATTATCTTCAATAATTTCATATTTAAATTCAGAATTATCATTAACATTTTCAAATTTGAGTTCAGAATTATCATTAACATTTTCAAATTTGAGTTCAGAATTATCAGTAATATTTTCAAATTTGAATTCAGAATTATCAGTAATATTTTCAAATTTGAATTTAGAATTATCAGTAATATTTAAATTAATTTTAGAAATTGTTGAATTAATGTTAAAGATTAAACAATTAATTTCTGATATTTTAGTAATATCTACGTTTTCTAATTGAGCATGCAAAACGTTAATTTGACTATGTAGTAATTTTAACTTTCTAGAAAAATTATCTAACTTATCATACGATTGTGCAGGAAATTAAAAATTTCTAGGAATGTAAATTTTGCGTACCTTCGCCAGACATTTATTCGTGTAGTGTTCGTGCTTTTCGCATTTGAAGCACCGTATTTGACTTTTATCCTTCCAGATTCCGGGCGCTGGTGCCTCCTTTGCTTCCGGTGGTGTAGACTGAGTCTTACGAGTAGGGCACTGATTTTTATAGTGCCCTCTCTCCCTGCACTTAAAGTATGTAATATGAAATTTAAAAACTGGCATTAAAAAAAATTGTACCTGATTCACCCCTGGGCTCCCCCTCAACTCCTGACGTCTTTGCTCCGTCGGCGGTTAATCCGGTGAAGAGCGGTCTGGCTCTGATACCAATTGTAGGACCGGTGCCGTCGATAGAGGGGGGGGGTGAATATCGACAGTAAAAATCTTTCACGGAAATCGTCTTTCGGATCTTCGTTCTAGACTAAGAGTTAGTGTAGCGGAAAATATATAGAACGAAGAAAACAAACAACAACACAGATTGCATGCGGAATTTTTTACTTCATTCCGGACCCCCCAGGGTCAGTACATCCAAGGCCTATGCACGGGAAGGCCCGTCCACTAATGGTCTCCTTTCCGGACTTTCTGTAGGTGGAGAAACCAATCTTACAGTGCAAGAGTTACAAACAATAAGGTTAAATAAATTGAACTGTAGAATGTAAACTCAAATCGAACAAACAAAATTGAAACTTGGCCGATTTGGACCTTCGATGTGCCGCGCACTTCCTCCAAGAGCCTCCTAGTCATAGAGCTTCGTCGTTAGCGCTTTGTCGTCACTTGAGAAGCTTAGAATCGTGTTTGGAAGTCGTGTCTTGAGCTGAGGGGTTGAAGCCCCTTTTATAGTGTTCATTGGGGCGCCTGTGATGACTGGGGCGCCTCAAAGGGCTTGGTCAAAGTGTTTATCTCCGCGCCAAACTCGCCGCAGCAGATAACCCTCTTGACCAGGGCACCCTGGACCTCCCAGGTGCCTCATTGAACTTGGTCAAAGCTTATCTCTGCTTCAAACTCGCAGCAGCAAATACAGCTTTCAACCAGGGCGCCTGTATCATAGGGGGCGCCTGAATGAAGACTGGTTTGCCTCCTTTCAATGGGGGCACCCCAGTTGATGGGGGCGCCTAGCTCCTTCAGGGCGCCTCCTTCAATGGGGGTGCCTAGCAGTCTGGCATCCAGTTGCATTGTGTGTTGTTTGCCTGCTTTGTCTTCCATTCTAGGTACCTGCAAGATACATAAATACAGAGCAAACACATATACAACCTTAGCCTTAATAAAATGGTTCTGACTTCGGATTTCCGTGAAACCCTAGGTCGAACTGACGCAAGTTCCCACCCCCGAGAATGCGCCTTTCACCTACTCCTCTCAGGAGATGGTTGTCACCCAGTCCATTCGGGTGGACTTTAGCTTAGCCTTCGATACTCTCGGATCTCAAGACGTCCGAACCTCAACCCGTCTCTACTTCTGTCCTTAGTCATTGCTCAGCTAAGTTGCTCAATCCATCGGAGCAAGACTTCGTGCCCAAACCCTAGGTTCAGGACTTCGGTGCCCAACCCTCGGCCAGGACTTCGTGCCTAGTCCTCGACCAGGACTTCTTGCCAGCCCTTTGCCAGGACTTCTTGCATAGCCCTCGACCAGGACTTCTTGCCCAGCCCTTTGCCAGAACTTCTTGCCTAGGATGACTAGGACTTTGGTTCATTTTGTTTCTCCTCTCTTAACTCCCCTTCCCTTGTTCAATGTATCACTGACTTAAGTATATTGTCAAACATTGAAACATTTAGAGGAGGACATCACTGATGCAACTTGCACCAACACAAAACCCTCAGGTTGTGTTATGTACACATCCTCGAGTAGATTCCCATTTGGGAATGTGATTTTGATATCTATCTTCCATATCTCATTCTCATGGTAAGCTGCAATAGCAAGCATGATCCGAATAGACTTAAGCATCGCAACTGGTGAAAAGGTTTCATCATAGTTGATACTATGAATTTGCTTGAACCCGTTAGCTATTAATCACCCTTTATAGGTATGCATAATCCCATCGATGTCAGTCTTTCTTTTAAAGATCCACTTACACCCAATGGGTTTAATTTCTTCTGGTGAATCAACGATTGTACATACTATTACGATGTATACTAAAAGCCTAGCTTTTGTATAGACATCTATATTTTGGAATTAGAATTACATGGTCATTGTTTGCATTTTATATCTATTATATGTGTGCATATTGTCCTTTACTTTACATTGTAGATAACATGGTGTGTGGTGCCACACAGAAGATCATGTTATCAGTCCCTTGTGAAGTATAGTAGTGGCTCACAACCTAGATAGTTTTGGACAAACTATTGAGATGGTTGTAGTGTAATTTGGTATCGGTCTATTTGACCATAGAATTACACTAGTACACTTTATGTGTATTAAGCAGGACCGACTTAGAGGTGATTCGATTTATACTGACTATATAATCGAATCATACCTTAGATATTATAGTGTACATGCTCTTAATCCTGATATAATAACGGGCACATGTACTTAATATCTATTTCTTTGATTTACCAGTGGGCGAGATTTATTTGTTAAATCAATAGGCCCGGTAAATTGAGAAATAATATTATTTACATTGTGTGCCATTGATTATAGGAGGAAACCGTGTCCTAATGCGTTAGGATGATGATGTCCTCTTGAGGAGCTCATAAAGTTCATTATGTAAATCCTACAGGTGGACTTGGTCCGACATAATGATAAGGTTGAGTGGTACTACTCATGGAGTTAGATATTAATTAATTAAATTGTCAGTAATTTAATTAATTAATGGACATGTGAGATCTTAAACACGGAGAGATTATGTACACATAATATGGTGGAGCCCATATTTATTTATGGGGGTTGGTGTAGTAGTTCAATGATAACCCATTAGTGGACCGGGTTATCTTTAATGGATCGGACTTTAGATCCATTAGGAGACCAAAATCAACTCCTCCTAATGGTCTCTATTGTAGCCTATATATACCTCATTAAGCCATGAAACCAAGACCTAATCAAGAGAATTAACTAAGCCTCCCTTTTCTCTCCCTCTCTCTCTCTCCTAGGGTTGCGCCGCCGGCCAACCAAGTGGAAGGGAGGTTGGGAGTGGTTCTTTCTCTTCTTCTTCTTCATCTTCATCTTCTACTCTTCTTCATCTCATCTCCTCTTGATGGTGGGCGGTGCCGGTAGCAAGTAGGAGAATTGGAGGCTTGCAGCTTGGGTTGTGGAGAGGAAGAAGATTCTTTCTCCTTCTTCCCTTTCCTTTTTCTCTTCTCTCTTGGGCGCTAGCAACATCAAGGTGAAGGAGAGCTTGTGGCTAGGTCAAGCAAAAGAGGAAGTGTCTTCCTCCTTTAGGCGTGTGGCAACAAGAGTGAAGGGAGGTATTCGGCGCAATCAAGAAAGAAGGATCATCTTCTTTTGATTGGCGCGAGCAAGAAGGAAGAGGTGGAGGTTTTGGTGGCTTCATTTCTTGGAAGATCGTCTCCCACACGACGTCTAAGAAGAGTATAGGACATACGATAGAAGATCGCGAGGTAAACAAGAGGTATAATTCTTGTTTGGTTCCTTCTTGTTCTTGATTATTGTATGTTGATTATTATCATGAACCTTGAAGATAAACACAAAAATCGGCGATCAATTCATCGTCTATTCCACGGCTAATCGATTAGACGAGTTAGATTGCTTGAACAACAAGTTTGTTCAAGCGATCACTCGAATCGATTAGTACAATGATGAATACGGTTGTTCGGAAAGGTTCTCTTCATCCGGGTTGTTTCTAATTAATAGAAAATTTTAATTCGGGGACATGAAGAGCAATCTAACCGAACGGGAAACCGAAACCCAACACATACTTGGTTAGTATACATGGATTCCATTTCAGACTTCATGGCCTCTAGCCATTTCTCAGAATCTGGGTTCATCACAGCTTCTTGATAAGATATACGCTCGTTCAACTCAACAAACATAATGTCATCATAGTTAGACAAGAGAAATGATTATCTGATAACCGTTTCAGTCGTGTCACGGTTTCAAATACAATTTAAGTATCGAATTCCTCTAAACTAGTGTAGCATAGAGTAACTCGAGTCGTCTCCCAACGAAGGTAGTTGGTACATGATAATTCTCAGGATCGTATTTTATTGCTTTTGGGTTTTTGATATCAAACTGGGGTTTGAATTTGAACTTTAAGACTACGAAAAGACATAGCAAGCAGGTATGAAATCTAGTCTAATTAAGGAAAGACAGTGCAGGTAATGAAATCTAATTTAATCCTGACTACAATTGCAGTAAAGAAAATGACCACTAGAAATTAAGCATCAACGAAGCTAAACATGGAACGAAAACCTACAGTATTAAAGAAATCTAATCTGACCTAACCTATTGCATCTAAATTAAGTGCAAGAATGTAAGGAAAACATGAAGCATTCAATTAACAAAACATTGCAAGAATTCAACGAACTTAATTGCAACAATCCAAGTAACACGAATGATTTGGGAATTCCATCAAACACGTAATGAGCATGAAGAAAATTGACAGAAGTACATGCAAGTTAAAACATAGGGGATCCATCAACTACAACCATTCAAAAATTAACACAAACATTCACTAGCAAACAATCAATAGCCGAATCCAATTGAAACATTCAAATTAACCCAAAGATTCTGTGCTGTAGGAAGAACTGCTACAATTTAGGTTCTGCCGAAGCTGGAAATTGCTAAAGAGCTGCTGGCAAATCTGATGAAGCTGGAAGCTGCGAATCGGAACTCTACTGGGAAGAAATTGAAGCTACTGCCGGAAAGAACTGCTGTGAAGATATTGCTGCAAAGAAAACTGTGAAGAAGCTGTGAAGGAAGAACTGCTGAAGGAAAAAAAACTGCTGAACTTGAATGAATTGCTGTAAAGGGAAACAAATGAAGAATTACAGTAAGAAATTTATCGCCGGCTGCGGAGGAAGGTGGTTGATCGTTTCCTCTAAACCCGAGAGGAAACTGCGGTGAAGGAGATGGTCGACTAGGGCTCAAACCCCGGGCCCTAGCTCGTGCGATGGCGTGCGGTGGAGGAAAATGGAGGAAACTCCTCTTCAAACCCCGAAAGAAGAGATGGAGTGGGAAGTCGGAAGACCGGCCGGTGGTTGTGGAGATGCGGACCTCCGGCGGAGAGGGTGGAGAGGATGAGTCGCCTGTGTGTGATCCCCCTTTGCCGATCGATGCCCTAGCTCTCGCGTCCCTCTTCCTTTTGTTTGTCTCCTTGGCTGCGCGTGGGTTCGGTTAGCCAAGCCAGCTCGTGTTTGATTCATCCAAGCCAGCTCTTGGTTCAACCAATGCCTTGGTTCAGCCCTGGGTTCAGTCAATCAGTTGAGTTCAATCAAGCTAAGCAGCTAGGTCGATTCAATCAAGCCAAGCAGCTAGGTTCGGTCCTTTTGTTCAGCCAGCCACAATCTTGCACTTGAGTTCCGTCAGCTTGGGTTCAGTCTTGATTCAGCCAAATCAGCTCAGCAATTGGTTTGGTCCAGCCTGGGTTCGGTCCAGCTTGAATTCGGCTCAGCCCTTTGGTTCAGTTAACCCAGCTCAGTCCAACAGCACAGCAGTTAGGTTCAATCAGCCTTGGGTTCAGCCACATGATGATGGAAACAACAGACGGCTGAGATCAATTTAGCTTCATCCAACGGTCAGATCTCTTCAGATCTGAACCA
Source organism: Boesenbergia rotunda (assembly GCA_024364735.1). Taxonomy (NCBI): domain Eukaryota; kingdom Viridiplantae; phylum Streptophyta; class Magnoliopsida; order Zingiberales; family Zingiberaceae; genus Boesenbergia; species Boesenbergia rotunda. The sequence goes on along the minus strand of JAGFNQ010005042.1, from coordinate 229,501 downwards.
AACTCCACAGATCTCAATCAATAGTCATGATCTACCTGTCCACAGCTCGAATTAGCCAGACCAGTGGCGGATGGTCCAGATCTTCCCTTTTCTTGAATGGATGGTCTAGAACATATTGAGCTTGATCCAACGGTCAGATTACTTCTGATTTGGCTGAAATTTTCAGATCTTGATCTATGGTCATGATTGACTCCATCTTGAACTCGGATTGACCAGAAGTTGACCGATGGCTCAGATCTAGCCGTTCTCTGGAATGGACGACTCCTATTAATCCGATGCTTAATCCATTTGATCTGGATCCAATGCTGACTCAAGTCTGACCCGATTTGATCTAGGTCCATGATCATTTGAAGCCTACAAAATGATATTCAAATTTAGTGCTAAAAAATATCTCAAATATACAAAGATTTGAATTAAATGTCAAAATAGGGGGAATATATGAAACCTAATACAATTGCAAACTTAAGCATATAAAATGTGGATCAAACATGGATTTTAGAGCCTAAAATAATCAACAAAAATGATGGTTATCAGTATCTCTCAGGCTGACGATGTATCATATTAGATTTGCGAAGAGGTTGGTCTACTTGAACAGGTTGTTGCTCCACAACTTCTTATGCAACAATCTCATGATCCACACCACTTTGTGGTGCCTGTTCAATGTCTATCAAGACCTCGGTACTATCTGCATCTTGAATATCTTCAAGATGGATTTTACTTCCACTATTTCTTCTTGAAATAAACTCTTTTTCGAGAAAAAAATGCTATTTCTAGTGACAAATACATTGTCTAGTGTAGGATTGTAGAAGTAATATCCCTTCGTTTCCTTGGGATATCCTACAAAATAGCACTTATTAGATTTGGGTCTAAGTTTATTTGAGACTTGACGTCGAACATAAGCCTCACAACCCTAAATCCTCAAAAAAGATATCGTGGGACTCTTCCTAGTCTATATCGTATATGGTGTATTTATGACGACATTTGATAAAGCTCGGTTAAGTGTGAAAAGAGTCGTCTTTAGAGCGAATCTTCAGAAGAAAGTAGGAAGATTTGTCTGACTCATCATTGATCATACCATATCTAATAGAGTACGATTTCTCCACTCGGACACATCATTCCATTGTGATGTTCCAGGTGGAGTGAGTTGGGATATGATCCCACACTCTGCTAGATGTTCACGAAACTCTTGGCTAAGGTATTCATCACCTCGATCTGATCAAAGCATCTTAATACTCTTGCCAAGTTGGTTTTGTACTTCACTATTGAATTCTTTGAACTTTTCAAAAGATTTCGACTTGTGTTTCATGAGATACACACAGCCGTATCTACTGACATCATTAGTGAAAGTGATGAAGTACTGATAGTCTCCTCTAGCTGTGACATTGAATGAGCCACATACATCAGTATGTATGAGTCCTAACAAGTCTGTCGCTCTTTCGCCGTGTCCACTAAATGGAATCTTGGTCATCTTGCCTAGAAAATAAGATTCATATGTCTCATATGATTCAAAATCAAATGAGTCATGTAATCCATCCTTATGAAGCTGGGATATGCGACTCTCATTTATATGACTTAAACGACAATGCCAGAAATTCGTTTGGTTCAAATCATTTGGTTTGAACCGTTTGGTATTTATGTTATAGATTGGGTTCTCTAAGTCTAGAACATAAAGTTCATTCATAAGTGGTGCACTACAATAGAACATGTTATTTAACATTATAGAAAAATATTTGTCCTTTATGATAAATGAAAAGTCTTTCTTGTCCAAACAAGATTTAGAAATTATGTTCTTAGTCAGTGCAGGTACATAAAAACACTTCTCTAGTTCTATGATAAGCCCAGTGGGCAAAAATATGAAATATGTTCCTACAGCTGTAGCAGTAACTCTTGCGTCATTACCTACTCATAGGCCCACTTCACTTTTTATCAACGATATAGCTCTTCGAAGTCTTTACACATTAGTACAAATGTCATTAAGCCTATCGCTATGGAGTATCTATTCTACGGGGAGGTTATGATTCTGTACTTATTCCGATGAGTTGAGGAGGGGGTCGTCTAGGGGTATGATGGTCATTTAAACTTTTTGAGGAAATTGAGTTGTTCTTCGAAGTATAAGGCAATTTGTCAAAAAAAAAAAAAGATACATTCAACAGATCATCTCGAATAAGTTTGGAATTTTGATTCTATCAACAATCGAGACATTTTAACAAAGTGTTTGCCTATTACCTCGCATTGTCTCCATCCAGCTGCACGATAAATTCAAAGCGCACCTATCCGTACTACGGTGGTTCCATTACAAAGCGTACTTTCGTAGATTATAGTGTTTGTAATTTATTTTTTTTCTGTTAATTTTGGGATGGATTATTGGGATGAATTAATAGGAGTACTGAAGACAAACGAATTATTTTTTATTATCATTAAAAATTTATTTCCTCTTTCGAAAAAGATAATCTTAAAATACTGATTGTGAAGTGACAAATTATATTTCTATATTTATTTGATAATGGATAAAATTTTTTTATATTATGAATGAATCATATTCCAAATTAATCAAAATTAATGAATTCAAAAAATTATATACATGATTTATAAAAACAAATGATAAATTCATAGCGCACCTTCAGACTTTGCATCAACTTTTTATGCACTCTAAATTATCTACGATAATAAGTTATTAATTCACCGCACGAATATGACACTAAATTTTTATTGTTCTTCATAGTTTGGAATTGTTTATTTAGCACATCAATTTTTTTTTAATATTGCTCAATGAGTTATTACAGTTGGTATTTATATAAGATATTATTCTAATAAACTCAACGGAGGTAAAATGACTCCTTAAATATTTAACCTCCCTTATATAAGAAATTGATATATTTGAGTAAAATATTCTTCATAATTTATCTATATTTATTTAATTGAACAATCTTAAATCGTTTAGAATAAACATTACCGTACATCTTTTACTTCAATCAATAACACACAGGGAAATGAGCCTAATCATATCGGCAAACCTAAGTATGCATGGCCCTAGCCACACCAGCAAGTATATAAGAGCACCTCCAACGCTTTGGAGGTGTTTTGGTGGCCCCCATCATAAAAGAAAGAAAGAGAAAAAAGTTGGTTCGACTTTTCGAACCCGGCTCCAAACTTTTCACCACCACATCAGCTAGAGAAAATAAAAATCCTTTGAAAAAACTCCAGAGATGCCCCAAGGAGCTCAGCAACTTAAGTACGTTGACCCAACAGCTTAGCCACTCGACATCCTAAGCACCTCGACTTATTGACACGGGTGGCTCAGCCTTTCTAGCTCTCCATATGACTTGACTACCTGAATTCCCAATGATTCAGCCACTTGGTGTCACTGTGCTACATGACACTCAAGTTTTCTAAGTTTGATTCATAGTTATTGAAAACGAGATTAGCACGAAAAACGACAACAAAAACAATAGAGAACACACACAAGATTTACGTGGAAAACTCTTGACGGAAAAAATCACGGGCAGAGGAGGAAAAATCATTACTATGAGTGGTGGAATACAAAGTCAGCGGCTCTCATAAAGTAAAGAGAAGTAGAGAGAAAAGAGAGGTAGAGAAAAAGAAAGAAGAGGTAATAAAATATCTTTCTTGATTGAAAAAATTTGTCCATAAGATACATAATTTATAAAGACTTTATGATACTTAGTCAAATAAAAAATTAATAACGAAACTGTTAATTAATAGATTTATAAAGAATTTGTTAATTAACATATTAATAAGGAAAATATTTAATAATAAATTTAATAAGGAAACTGTTAATTAACAAATTCATAAAGAAACGGTCAATTAACAGATTACTAAGAAAATATCTAATAATATTTGACTTGGCCAATTTATTCTCTTTTATGTCGCACCGCAATCTTTTTGGCCCGAATCAAACTGAATTCGGGTCACCAAACTCTAACAATCTCCACCTTGACGTGAATTCCACAAATCTTTAAAAGAACATTCTCCACTTCTTCCACAAAAGCCCCACAGACAAATCTCAGCATCTAACACCAACCAAGTCCAAGCAATGCTTAAACTTGACTATAGGGAGTGACTTAGTCATCATATCAGCAAGATTATCATGAGTACTGACCTTCCTGACAATAATATCATCACGAGCAATGACTTCACATATAAAATGATATCTCACATCAATGTGCTTTGTCCTCTCATGAAACATCTGATCCTTCGTGAGGAAAATGACACTCTGACTATCACAAAAGACTGTAGTAATCTGCAAGTTTTCGCTAAACTCACTGAAGAGTCCTTTCAACCAAATAGCTTCCTTACCAGCTTCTGTAATAGCCATATATTCAGCCTCTATAGTGGATAATGCAACTGTATTCAGCAAAGTAGCTTTCCAACTGATAGCACAACGACCAACAGTGAACACGTACCCCGTAAGTGATCTTCTTTTCCTGAGACTTCAAAACCTTCTAGTTGCTGCATATAGATGTCTTCCTCAAGTACCCCATGCATGAATGTTGTCTTCACATCCAGCTGCTGCAACTCAAAGTCATGCATGACCATAATACCATGGAAGGCTCGAATTGTACTATGTTTTACAACTGGGGAAAATACACCCGTGAAATCTGTTGATGCAGTCTGGCCCGGTTGTTGTTTTGGTGTTTGACAATGTTTTAAGTTTGGTTGAGCGAATTTGGGTTAAAGTCCTGGTCGGAGACTGGGCATGAAACCCTGGTGAGTGAAGCCAGGTCCTAGCTTGTGAAGCTAGGTTGAAATCCCGGTGAGTGAAGCCGGGTCCTGGTGAGTGAAGCCAGGTGATGGAAATCCCGGTGAGTGAAGCCGGGTCCTAGTGAGTGAAGCCAGGTGTGGAAATCCCGGTGAGTGAAGCCGGGTCCTGGTGAGTGAAGTCAGGTGTTGAAAAGTCCTAATTCGAAAGAGGTGGGTGAAAAGTCCTAGCTTGGAGGGCTAGGTGAAAAGTCCTAGCTTGGAGGGCTAGGTGAAAAGTCCTAACTCGGAGGGCTAAGGTGAATGAAATCCTAGCTTGGAAGGCTAGGTCTGCGTCCCTGGATCGGTCTGGTGACCGATCAGGGAGTTGGCACGCTGCTCCTTCGTGGATTGGTCTGGTGACCGATCCAGTGATGTCTGATCGGTCTGGTGACCGATCAGGGAGTGTGTGTTTCACTCACTGCACAGCTCCTGATCGGTCTAATGACCGATCAGGGAGCGAACAGTGAGTTGAGTTCCCCTGCTGATCTGCTCCTGATCGGTCTGGTGACCGATCAGGGATACTGCTCAGATCGGTCTAGTGAACGATCATTTGTCGCAAGGTTCTCACTATCACCGATCAGGATGACTCCTGATCGGTCTGGAAGCAGCCTGATTGGTCTGGTGACCGATCAGGCTGGAGCCTGATTGGTCTGGTGACCGATCAGGCAGGAGCCTGATTGGTCTGGGGACCAATCAGGAGTGTGCAGAAGACTTCTGGATCGGTCTGGTGACCGATCAGTGTCCTTCCTGATCGGTCTGGTGACCGATCAGGCGCAGAACTTTAATTCAAATACGCTGTCAGAAGCTCTGATCGCGTCTGTTTTCACTGCCGATTCTCTGATACACTGCTGATATGTTTTGATATGCATTGCTAAGCCTCTTTTGGAGTGTGCAGGTGATAGCAGGTGATTCAAACACTCAAGGAGGGTCAATGGGAGGCTTTCCATTGAGCAGGTTTGGCTGTTTCTCGTTCTCAGGTTTCAACGGGCAACTGACGCAGCTGGCGACTGACGGAGGCTCAGTTGGAGAGGAGGTCTTCAGTGGACTGAGTGCTCAGGGAGGTCAGTGGGTTCAGGCTGGCTCAGTGGATGCTGATGAAGCTTGTGATGGTGAGCAGAGCTTAAGTGGCGAAGCTGGAAGCAGAGGCGAACAAGACAGAAACTTGGGAAGTTTGGCTGGGCTGTGTTCGTGCTCTCTGTTGCTTTGTGCTTAAGCGATCTTGTTGCATTCCTGTGAGAGCTTGTGAGTGTTCCTTCTTGTGGGATCTCCTGTACTCAAGTTCTATCATTCGTGAGATCTGTGGAGAGGTTTCTCCACCGAGAAGGAGGCTCTATCTTATCCGGGTTCACCGGGGCTTGATCTGCCGACGATCAAGGGATCGCCCACCTTACGGGCACGCCAAGGAGTAGGGGCAAGTTATCCCCGACCCTTGTATATCGTGGTGTTAGCGTTGGTTTGATTCCTTTCTCTGTTTTATTCTTCCTGTTGCATTTTGTTTCCGCTGCTACTAATTTGATCACAGGAAGAAAGTTCAAACAAGTGGGGGCGATTTGAGTGTCTGGCTATATTCACCCCCCCTCTATAGCCATCTCGTTCCCAACAAAATCTACTCCTGGAATCTGACTGAAGCCTTTAACAACTAGCCTGGCTTTGTATCTGGCTTCTTCAACTCCCGGTATTCCCTCCTTTCTTTTAAATATCCACTTGCAGCGAACAGCTTTCTTACCCCCATAGGTAATTTTACCAAGTCCTATGTGTCGTTCTTACCAAGTGACTCTATTTCCTTCTGCATAGCAATTATCCACTTACCAGAATTATCGCAGCTAATTGCTTCTGAATACGTCTCAGGTTCTTCACCGGAATCAATCTCCTCAGCCATGTTAAAGCATAAGTTACCAAATCAGCCTCTGCATATCTCTGAGGGCGTCTAATTTCTCTTCGAGGCCTATCTTTTGCAATGGAATATTGTGAAGGTGCTTGTGATGAGCTCGCTCTATCCACAACATCTAAAATAGGCTCTGGAGTAGTCTCTGTAGATATCGGCCCAATCTTAATCTCCACCTGTGTGCTTGTCTTCTGCTTATCTTCCTCAGAAGGACTTTTAGATGGAGACCCCTGAAGCATGCTAGTCTTATCAAAGACAACATCTCTACTGATGATGACTTTCTCTGTCTTTGGACACCAAAGTTTGTATCCCTTCACTCCTTCTCTAAAGCCTATAAATATGCACTTCACTGAGCGAGGCTCCAACTTCCCATTATCAACATGAGCATACATAGGACATCCAAAAATTCTCAAATCAGAATAACTAGTAGGAGTACCAGACCATACCTCTTGTCGAGTTTTCCTTTCAATAACAGTTGATGGAGAGCGATTGATAAGATAACAGGCATACGCAGTGACTTTTGCCCAGAAAAACTTCGGTAGCCCAACATTAAGAAGCATATAACGCACCTTCTCCATCAAAGTCCTATTCATCCTCTCTGCTACACCATTCTGTTGAGGAGTATGCCGAACTGTATGATGCCTCACAATACCTTCAGCTCTGCATAAGACATTAAACTCATCAGAACAAAATTCCAATCCGTTATCAGTTTGAAGATGCTTCAATTGCCTCCCTGTCTGCTTCTCAATCATGACCTTCCACTGCTTAAAGGTAGTAAAAACATCACTCTTATGTTTTAAAAAGAATGCCCAAACTTTTCTTGAGAAATCATCAATAATAATCAACATATAGAGCGCACCACCTTTTGATGGTACTCTAGAAGGCCCCCACAAATCAGAGTGAATGTAGTCTAGCATACCCTTTGTGTTATGAATACCAACTGAGAACTTGACTCTTTTCTGCTTATCAAAAACACAGTGCTCGTAGAACTTTAGCTTTATAATACTTTGACCATCAAGGAGTCCTCTCTTGCTCAATTCAATCATGTCATTCTCACTCATATGACCCAAACACATATGCCAATTGTTGGTGCAATTGACCAAAGTGTGATCGGGTAGATCATGGATTTTGATGTGTGTGTCAATATGATTAAGTTTGGGTTTCATGTTAATCTTGTTGGATCGGAGTAAATCGATAGAGGGGGGGTGAATATCGATCGAACATTTTTCAGACAGATAGAGAAATTACGCAGCGGAATAAGTAAAACAAAGTCACTAACACAGTTTGTTTTACATAGTTCGGAGTCGTGGTCAGCTCCTACTCCAAGGCCCACGGTCCTTGACCATTTACGATGGGCAATTCTATATTCGAAGAATGTTTACAATTTTGAGTACAGATATAGAATTAAAAAGAAGCCACTACACTTAGGAAATTTAAACCTTTACCAACGACCGGAGTGGATGGAATTTCGGAGCAGCGGGTCGTCGACGGCGCTTGAATCGTGAGTGCAGAGTGTGCCGGAGCGTAGCGCTTGAGTGAAAGTGTTGAGAGCGAATTGAGCGAGTTGTATTGAAGCCTTGTGGGTGAACCCCCTTTTATAGTCGTCTCCTGGGCGCCTGTGTTGAAGGGGGCGCCTACACGTGACCTCTCCTGCGCGAACTCTAATCCGCAGGCTTGGTCAGCGCTTATCCCCTTCATTGAGGCGCCTGAGCTGACTAGGGCGCCTGTGTTAACACAGGCGCCTAGCTTGACTTGGTCCAGAGGCTTCGTGGCAGTTGGCTTCGGTTTGGCCTTGCATTGGGGCGTCTGTATCCATACAGGCGCCTAGCCCAGTGAGGCGCCTCCTTCCAATGAGGCGCCTGAGCTGCAGAAACACCGTCCATTCGTTTCCTGCAACCAGAGTTAGTTCCAAAACACAAGAAGCAAATATATTAGACATTATTTACAGCCTAAGCTGTCTTGGTTCTGACTTTGGGTCTCCCAAATGGAACTCTAGGTCAAACCGAGGCCTAATGTTTCCTCTACGGGGAACGCGTCCTCACCTACTCCTCTCGGGGGAATTTACCTTTTTGCCAACCGGCTCCTCCGGTTGGACTTTGGCCCAGCTCCACTCACCAGGTCTTCGGTGCCCAATCTGCGACCAGGTCTTTGTGCCCAACTTCACTCACCAGGTCTTCGGTGCCCAGTTCTCGACCAGGTCTTAGTGCCCAGCTTCACTCACCAGGTCTTCGGTGCCCAGTCCTCGACTCGGTCTTATTGCCCAACCCTAGGTCAGGACTTATTTGCCCAACCCGTGACCATGACTTAGTGCCCAATTCAATGAACCAGGACTTAGTGCCTAGTGTACCTAGGACTTTCCTGCACACTTAATCAGCTTGTTAGATCACAACCAATTCTTAACTTCTGAACCCTTTGCCATTATCAAAACATAGGTTCGACTATGGTGATTCCGGCACCAACAATCTCCCCCTTTTTGATTTATGTCAATACGGTTCAAAAAGTTAAGTTAAACAAACTATTATAGCAATCTAACAATACTAACAATAGAATTTTATCTCCCCCTGAATTTTACATTCTCCCCCTAAAATTTTCAATGTTATGCGAGTTTTGTAAACTTTCTAAGTGCTAAGTGTTTTTCAAGATTTGGCAAAAGCTTTAAGTTTTTGACTAAGTGTTTTTCGAAAATAAAGCAATTGTACTCAAGAACACTTAGACAATATTTGAAAAGGTTTTGTAAGCCTAATGTTTATTTCAATATTTTGTAAAAACATTTACTTAGGCAAAATAAGTTTTTGAAGAAGTTTTGCAACTTAGATAGTAACTTTCTGTACTTAGAAAATTTTCAAAAAGTTTTTGCAAGTTTTTCACACTTAGAAAATTTTTCCAAAAAAGTTTTTGCAAGTTTTTCACAGTTAGAAAATTTTCAAAAAGTTTTGCAAGTTTTTCACACTTAAAAAATTTTCTAAAAAAATTTTGCAAGTTTTTTTACAATTAGAAAATTCTCCAAAAAGTTTTTGCAAGTTTTTTCACACTTAGAAAATTTTCCAAAAAGTTTTTGCAAGTTTTTTCACACTTAGAAATACTTTAAAAGTTTGAAGCACTTTGAAAAATACTTTAGAAAAATTTAACACCTTTTTAAGTACTTAAAAAACTTTTAGAGAAAAAATTGAAATACTTAAAACATTTTAAAAACATTTTTAAGTACTTACAGAACTTTGAAGTAATTAAAAACTGATAAGTACTTAATAACTGAGCACTTAGAATTTTCTACTTTACTTTTTGAAAAAGAGATGAAAAAATTTTGAAAAATTTGAAAATTTGAAAAATTTTCCCTCTTTCTTTTGTTTCTCTCCCCCTTTGCATATATCAAAAAAACTTGATACTAAGTACAACAAGTAAATTAGAGCTAGAAATTGATCTTCTGTATTGAACCAATAAAAACTGGACCAAACCAAATTAAATCGATCTTGTTCAGGTCTTGTTTAACCCAGTTAGCTACTTACTAACTGTCATAAACAGTAGCTTTCGCTAGGGTTAGTCAAGTTAAGTGATCTGATCAAGTTAGATTTTCTAAGCTTGACACTTAACCTGATTGTTATTCAACTTGTATTTATTGTTCCAATTACTGCAGATACACTGACTTAAAGCATCTTGAATCAAGGTATAGACCTAAGCTTTTCAACCCAGTCTAGGTTATCATTCAAAAGTACCCTAAGGTGCTTGTGAGATGTTGGCTTCTAGCTCTATAGGTGCATGCAGTTCTAGGGTTAGGGCCTAAGCTAAGTCCATTTGCGATTGAAGGGGGTAGTTTTTGAAATAAAACTAAGTCGGATAATCATTTTAAATTTCAAAAACTTGATAAAAGAAATGATAAATTTGCTAATTTTCGAAAAAAATTGGAATTTTTTTTTTAAGAAAACAGTATAGATTAGTCCTATTCTACTATGTACAACCCTAACTGCCTTCTTAGTGAGCTAAACTCAGACTCAGGTAAGGGTTTGGTAAAGATATCAACTAAGTTGGATTTTGAGTCCACATGTTTAAGTACTATTTCAGCCTTGGCTACATGATCCCTTATAAAATGATGTTTAACTTCTATATATTTTGTTCGGGAATGTTGAATTGGGTTTTTAGTCAAGTTGATTGAACTAATGTTTTCAATATAGACTTGGGTTTGGGTGTAGTCAAGCTGGAAGTCCTTAAGAGTGTGCATCATCCACAAAAGTTGTGCCACACACTCTCTTAGGGCAACATATTCTGCTTCGGTTGTGGACAAGGCTACGCAGTGTTGCTTTCTACTACACCAGCTGACTAGGTTATGTCCTAATAGTTGGCAACTTCCACTTGTACTCTTTCTATCTAATTTGCACCCAGCATAGTCAGAGTCAGAATATCCTGATAATTCAAAAGTGGAAGTCCTAGGACACCAAATCCCTACATTTAGGGTACCCTTAATGTACCTAAGTACTCGTTTTAGGGCTGCTAAGTGGGATTCCTTAGCACAAGTTTGGTACCTAGCACACATTCCTACAGAAAATAGGATATCAGGTTTGCTAGCGGTCAAGTAAAGTAGGTTACCAATCATACTTCGGTATAGCTTAAGATCTACAGGCTTACCTTCGGGGTCATTATCAATTTTGACATTAGTAGCCATAGGGGTACTTATGCTTTTGGAGTTATCCATTTTAAATTTCTTTATTAACTCTTTAGCATACTTGGATTGGTGAACATAATTACCATCTCTAGTCTGTTTAATTTGTAATCCTAAGAAAAAGTTGAGTTCACCTACCAAGCTCATTTCGAATTCACTTTCAATTATTTTTACAAATTCTTTTAGAAAGTTAGAGTTGGTGGATCCAAAAATTATATCGTCAACATAAATTTGGGCAATGAAAATGTCATTTTCTAAGGTTTTAACAAAAAGGGTGGAGTCAATTTGACCTTGGTTAAATTTCTTAGAAATTAGATAAGTTGATAAACATTCATACCATGCCCTAGGTGCTTGTTTCAACCCATAAAGTGCTTTTCTAAGTTTAAAAACATACTCAGGTTGTTCTAGGTCCTCAAATCCTGGGGGTTGTCCTACATAAACTTCTTCTTTGATAAATCCATTTAAAAAGGCAGACTTAACATCCATTTGGTATAGCTTGAACCCTCTATGGGCTGCAAAGGCTAACAATATTCTAATTGACTCAAGTTTGGCTACTGGGGCGTAGGTCTCATCATAGTCTAACCCTTCCTTAGCTACTAAGCGGGCTTTATTTCTAACTATTTTTTCTTAATCATTTAATTTGTTTCGGAACACCCACTTAGTATCTATAACAGATTTACCCTCAGGTTTAGGTACTAGTTCCCAGACTTGGTTTTTTTCAAATTGGGCTAACTCCTCTTGCATAGCTATGATCCAATCAGGGTCAGTAGGGCTTCCTCTATAGTCTTAGGTTCAATTTTTGAAATTAATGTAATCTGACTAAGATTTCTATAGGAAGACCTAGTTCTGACTCCTAAGGTTGGATCGCCCATAATTTGATCAGAGGAGTGACTGATTCTGGGTGTCTTGGTTCTTCTAGTACTAGGTTCAGCCTCAGGTCTGGCTGGACGGTTCGGTTCAGTGTTTGGTTCAACTACTTGGGTTGGTTTAGTTAATGGTTCAGTTGAGATCTTAGTAGTTGGTTCAAGAGTTAGTTCATTTAGAGGTTCACTCAGTGGTTCAATTGACGGTTCAATTGTTGGTTCACTGTCTTCCTGATCAATATTTGATTGGTTCAATTTTTGATTATCGGATTTTGGTTCAATTTCCTCATCAAAGATCAAGTTAGTAGTTTTTCAATTTTGTGAGATTGTTTATTGTAAACCATATAGGCCCTACTAGTTGTGGAATATCCTAAGAAGATCCCTTGGGTTGACTTGGATTGAAACTTACCTAGGTAGTCCTTATTGTTCAAGATATGGACTTTGCACCCAAAGACTCTTAGGTAGTGTAGGTTATGCAGTCTATGATAATATAGTTCATAAGGGGTTTTATTATGCCTTTTGTTAATTAGAACCCTGTTTTGAATGTAGCATGTCGTACTTACCGCTTCTGCCCAAAATCGATTAGCTAAGTTAAATTCATTTAACATGGTTCTAGCGGCTTCCTGAAGGGTTCTATTTTTTCTCTCCACTATCCCATTTTGTTGAGGGGTTCAAGGATAGGAAAACTCATGAATATACCCATTTATTTTGCAAAACTCCGCAAATAGTTGATTTTCAAATTCTCCCCCGTGATCACTTCTAAGTCTTTTGATTTTAGTATCATTTTGGTTTTCAATTATTTTACATAGGTCAATAAATAAGTTCAAGGTTTCATCCTTAGTTTTTAGGAACCTAACCTAGGTGAACCTAGAGTAATCATCGATAATTACTAAGCAGTACCGATTCCCGCTTAGTGACTTGGCTCCGTGTGAATCAAATAGGTCAAGGTGCAGGAGCTCAAGTGTGGTTTGGGTTAAGTCTGATTGAATTGATTTGTGGGTAGACTTAGTTTGTTTGCTTTGGTTACATGAGTTACAGATTGTGTTCTCAAAATTTTTAATTTTTGGTATACCTTTAATTAAACCAAGTTGGGTAATTTTAGAAATTAGTTTAACATGAGTGTGACCTAATCTCCTATGCTAGAGGTTGGATTCTTCTAATTGAGTCAAGAAGCATTTTGGTACTAAAGGTAAGTTAATAGTATAAATGTTGTTTTTCCTAGTACCCTTAAGCATAACTTCTGAGTCTTGGAGGTTTCTAATCAGGCAGTCAAAGTTGGTAAATGTAACTACATAGCCAGTATCACATAATTGACTTATACTAAGCAGATTGAACTTAAAATCTTCAACCAAGAGTACTTTCTTAATCACAAAATCAGACTTGAGTTCAATGTTACCTGACCCAATGACTTTGAGTGTAACATTGCTGCAAAATGCTACTGAGCCTAGGTTCTTGAATTTGAGTTTGGTGAATTTCAATTTGTCCCTAGTCATGTGTCTGGAGCATCCACTATCCAACATCCATTGGCCCAAATCTTTATGTTCCTACACATAAAGTATTTATTGATTTGGATCCAATTAGAGTAAAGGATAGTTTAAATTGATTTTCACAACCTAGTCTGTCTCACCGAGTCTAGTGTTATCAATCACGTTAACCTTATGAGTTTTGTGAGACAGGTTTTCAAAAATAAAGATTTTAATTTTGAAAAGCATGGTTATTTTTGAAGACATTAGATTGATTTAAAAAAAAAAATTATTTGGTTTAAGTTTGTTGATTTTGAAAAAGATATTGAATCTAAGATTTATTTGAAATTTGTGTTAGATTCAAATTTAACAAGTAGTAAAGTGAATTTGATTTTCAGTAATTGGCTTCTAGGTCTTGGCGAGGCACAAGACCTTCTTTGGTCGTAGCCTTATTGGAGCAACAACCCTTTCCTTGACAAAGCCTTTTACTGAAAATTCATCTTCAAGTTACTTCTTGAAAGATTTTGGTCTAACTAGTTTGGGTCTTAGATCGGTAGCTTCGGCTAGTTCCGCCAAAAAGGCTTCCCTAACATACTATCATCTCACCTCCACCCAATACTATGTTGTTCAAATTTCAATTGAATCTTTTGTCCTTAATCTAACCAATCCTAAGTCTAAGCATGATAATTAAAATTGCAAAACGAAATAAACAAGCAAACAAACAAAAAATTATTTAATTATAAATATAGTCTTTATATTGGCTCTCCCTGGACTATAACCTTTATAAGGATTAGGCAAGATGTGAATCTTGTCCTTGGGGATCCAATACTGGTTTGGTCCAGCTTGTTTACTTAAACATAGCTTGGGGACCCATGCTTAGACTTGAGTTTTTGATTGGTTCAATACAGAATAATATGTACGTTGTCTCGACTTAGTTCGATATCCAAGTCCGGATTGGTTAAGAATGGACTTCTGCTTTTCAAGGATCATGTCAAGACCCTTGGAACCCGAAGTGAACCGTTCTAAGGCTACTCTGAGCTCCTTGACTTGAGTTTTCAAGGAGGAATTCTCTTCCTCAAGCTTTTTAACTTGAGTTGAGTTTCCTTCTTGAATTTGGTCGGTCAAGGAGACAAATAAGAAATTAACTTTGACAATTCATATTCAGAGTAACCTCTTACCGTGATTTGCCCGTTCTCCGAGATTGTAAGTCTTCCGTCGTCTGGTTCCGACTCTGATCCGGAGTCGACGTCTTCCGAGGCGGTTAGGGCGAGGAGATTCGCATGTGGAATTTCTTCTTCTTCTTCGGAAGAGGATTCATCCCAGGTGGCTTGGAGAGCCTTCTTTCTTCGCGCCTTCTTGGTCTCCTTCAGGTTGGGGCACTCTAACTTAAAATGCCCCTTTTTGTTGCACTCGTAGCAGGTAACGTTGGTCTTGCTCTTCGAGCTTGTCGAAGGTTCTGCTGGATCTTCCTTTCTTTGGCTTGCTTTCTTCTTGTTCATTTGGTGCTTTAGTTCTTTTAAGTAGTCCCGAGCTAGACGAACTAACTTGGGTCGATCTCCTTCACTATCTTCTGAATCTGAGTCTGAGTCAGACTCGGATGGTGGTTGAATCTTCTTCTTGGGAACTTTCCCTTGAGATTTACCTGCAACAAAAGCTATACCTTTCTCGATCAAGGTAGCATTAGTCTGTTCGTGTAGTTCTAGTTCAGAAAAGAGTTCATCTAGTTTGATTTCAGATAAGTTCCTTGAAACTTTGTAGGCATCTACCATAGACGTCCACAGTGAGTTTCTTGGAAAAGAATTAAGCGTATGCCTGATCAGGTCACGGTTTTCAACCTTGTGACCTATCGTGTGCAGCCTGTTCATTAGCTCTTGAATTCAGGCGTGGAGTTGGGCCGCAGTCTCACCGTCGTGCATCTTGATTGTATAGAGTCTGTTCAGCAACAGATCTCTTTTACTGATCCTTAAGTCGGAAGTACCTTCGTGCAGCTCGATCAGCTTGTTCCAAAGCTCCTTCGCGCTGTTGAAGGGTCCCACCCGGTTCAGCTCCTCCTTGGTTAAACCGCATTGCATGGTCAGGGTCGCCTTTGCATCGGCTTCAATTTTCTTCTTAAGAGGGGCGTCCCACTCGGTATAATGTTGCACCATGCCTTGTGCATTTTTGGGGATTTCAAGCCCAGACTGGATGATTATCCACATGTCCACCTGAGTTTTTAGGTGAACTTCCATCCTGCTTTTCCAGTAGGAGAAGTATTCTCCACTGAAAAGCGGTGGTCTGGCAGTACTGTATCCCTCTTGCATGGCCATTAGAATTTACTGAAAAAGAAATAACAAAAAACTTGTTCCAAGACTGAGTCTTGGATTAGTAGTGCGGGAAAAAAAATTGATAATAAGGGAAAAAGATCGAGTGGCGTTGCACCAACCTTGATTAACGAGAAAATTCTATCGAAAAGAATTAAAAATTCATAAATCTGAAAAAAAATTCCCAAACTGGTGGTTGCACTAAGTTTGAGCCATCCGCTCTGATACCACTTGTTGGATCAGAGTAAATCGATAGAGGGGGGGGGGGTTGAATATCGATCAAAAATTTTTCGGACAGATAGAGAAATTACGCAGTGGAAAGAGTAAAACAAAGTCGCTAACATAGTTTGTTTTACTTGGTTCGGAGTCGCGGTCAGCTCCTACTCCAAGGCCCACGGTCCTTGACCGTTTACGATGGGCAATTCTATATTCGAAGAACGTTTAAAATTTTGAGTACAGATATAGAATTAAAAAGAAGTCACAACACCTAGGAAATTTAAACCTTTACCGACGACTGGAGTGGATGGAATATCGGAGCAGTGGGTCGTCGTCGGCGCTTGAATCGTGAGTGCAGAGCGTGCCGGAGCGTAGCGCTTGAGCGAAAGTGTTGAGAGCGAATTGAGTGAGTTGTGTTGAAGCCTTGGGGGTGAACCCCCTTCTATTGTCATCTTCTGGGCGCCTGTGTTAAAGGGGGCGCCTACACGTGGCCTCTCCTGCGCGAACTCTAATCCGCAGGCTTGGTCAACGCTTATCCCCTTCATTGAGGCGCCTGAGCTGACTGGGGCACCTATGTTAACACAGGCGCCTAGCTTGACTTGGTCCAGTGGCTTCGTGGCAGTTTGCTTCGTTGGCTTCGGTTTGTCCTTGCACTAGGGCGCCTGTATCCATACAGGTGCATAGCCCAGTGAGGCGCCTCCTTCCAATGAGGCGCCTGAGCTGCAGAAACACCGTCCATTCGTTTCCTGCAACCGGAGTTAGTTCCAAAACACAAGAAGCAAATATTTTAGACATTATTTACAGCCTAAGCTGTCTTGGTTCTGACTTTGGGTCTCCCAAATGGAACCCTAGGTCGAATCGACGCCTAATGTTCCCTCTACGGGGAATGCGTCCTCACCTACTCCTCTCAGGAGAATTTACCTTTTTGCCAACCGGCTCCTCTGGTTGGACTTTTGCCCAGCTTCACTCACCAGGTCTTCTGTGCCCAATTTGCCACCAGGTCTTAGTGCCTAGCTTCACTCACCAGGTCTTCGGTGCCCAGTCCTCGACCAGGTCTTAGTGCCCAGCTTCACTCACCAGGTCTTCGGTGCCCAGTCCTCGACCAGGTCTTAGTTACCAACCCTAGGTCAGGACTTATTTGCCCAGCCTGTGGCCAGGACTTAGTGCCTAGTGTACCTAGGACTTTCTTGCACACTTAATCAGCTTGTTAGATCACAACTAATTCTTAACTTCTGAACCCTTTGCCATTATCAAAACATAGGTTTGACTTTGGTGATTCCGGCACCAACAAATCTAATATATGTATGTGAGTGTGCAGGTTTGCAGGATACACATAGACTTAGTTGGATATCTTTGGGTCCGGAAAAGGATGACATGGGGAGATGAGCCGTGGGCTTGCATGCATCCGAGAGACCGTGGACAATGTAGGGATGATGAGATGAGGGAAGCGATCATCGAGGCATACGCGAAGGATGGCATGGGGAGACGAGTCATGGGCTTGCATGCATCCGAGGGACGAGAGCTGAAGTCGAAGAATGCTTGAAGGCAACAGGTCGAGGCTGCTGGAGCAGGAACGAAGAGCCGAGGGAAGCGCACTTCAAGGCATACGCGAAGGATGACATGGGGAGATGAGTCGTGATCTTGCATGCATCCGAGGGACGAGAGCCAAAGTCGAAGAAGGCTTGAAGACAATAGATCGAGGCTGCTAGATGAAGAGTCAACTAAGTCGTGAGAATTCAAGTGCTGAGAGAATTGTACTCGGGAAGGGAAATCCTAGGGTTCAAGTGCTGAGAGAATTGTACTCGGGAAGGGAAACCTTAGGTGGCAGTCGACTGATGCTTGGATTAGTTGACTGATGTGGAGCACAGAAAGATCATGTGAAATACAGCAATTCGAAAATCCAACCCAGAAAATTTTTCGGGATTTTTCCGGATAGGGTCTAGGGTTTCCGGCCCTACGGGAGGAGCCCAAGGGGCTTTATTGTAAAAACATAAAACTTATCAAGGGTTTCGGGTAAACTCTTAAATTACAAGAGGGTAATTAATTTAACCCTAAAGATTTTTAAGATGGATTATACCAAATAGGAGGGTAAAATGACCAAAACTCTTACCCTAAGGGTAGGGTTTAAATTAATGAAAGTTAGAGGACTTTTCTGCAAAAGACCTCCTTTATTAAAACCTAAACTTTCGCTCGGCCGTAGCCAAAACCCACAGCCACCGCTCCTTCCTTCTTCCTCTCCCTTCGCGAGCCCTAAACAGCGCCGACCCAATCCCTCCTCCTCCGCGTGACCTAGCCCACGGTCGACGTCGATCTTTCCTTCTTCCTCTCATCGCGTGCCGTAGCCGCAGCCAAGCGCCGACTCCGCTTCAGTCGGCCGCCACCAAGAGGAAACCCGGCGACTGTTCTCTCCTCTTCGCGATCCCACTGTGAGACTTAGGTTTGTTCCTTGGTTGATTTTTGTTCCCGGTTCTTGATCGTTTTGGTGTTAGAACATATTCTGTGTTGAGAATTTGACTTCGTTTTGCCTCTTATCCGGTTAGTTTGGGTTATGTTCTGTTGATTTGGATTTGTTGATTCCATTCTTAGAGTTCGTTCTTGTGTTCTTGGTTGCCGTGAGTTGGATCTGTGGGGGTGTTTTGTTGTTTATAGTTAGAGTTTGATTTTTGTTTTCGTTTCCTCCATTTGATCTTTTATGGTTTGAATTTCTGTTTAGGTGGGTTTGCTGTGTAGGGAGTTAAATCTGGAATTTGAGAGGTTTCCTAGTTGATAGTTAACACATGAATCCTTATTGTTTCTTTTCCCTCCATTCGGCTGAGTTTGTTTTGTGACTGGAATCTCTATTTAGATTGATCCTGTAGATAAACTTGGATGCTGACCTAGTTGGTTAGAAGGGTGTTTTGTTGCCTTGATCAGTAGATAGATAAAGGGGGAATTGAGTTGAAATATAACAATGTTTTTATATTTTTGTTTAGTAATGATTTTAGTTGTAGTCCTGTGTGGTTTTGACCATGTGGCAGGATGCCGTGGGCCACAGATTGTGCTCGGAGTGTTGTTTGGTCTAGGTTAATGTTGGGTTTTGTTTATCCAGTGTGTTGAGCAGAATGGTGGTTAGATTTAGGTTGTTTTGTGATCTGTGGTTGGGATGGCTATTGATTTAAACTATGGGTTAGGTTTAATTGGAAATTTAAACCTAATAAGGCAACTTGATAAATTCGGGTTCCAAATTCTAATTGGAATCTGATCGGGGTAATTTGGGATAATTAAGGGTTAATCCTCTTATTATGGTTAATTAGATGAAACGATGATAATTAGAACGATCCTAATTATTTAAGACAGTTCGTATAGCTATAAATTACATATGGTTGTAGCTAAACATTATGCCTTTGATACAAGACATTGATTGGATTTAGCATTTCTGATTACCAGATGGGTGGTTCTTTCTAATACGAGCATCTTATGATTGAGGCGGGTACCCCTTGACTTATCTTTTAGATATTGTCATATTGCTATACATGGTTTGTTATAGATAACAGTAAGTTTATATATTATATCTGCCTTAGTATACCTGTATCTGATATATGTTGCTTATCCTTGAGGTTATCTCCCATTTAGCTTCATACAGTCTCAATAGTTGTCATGTATATATATATATATATATATATATATATATATATATATAGATGTAGTGATATGTTCCCTCTTGCATTTTGACATTGATAGATAACTGATTACTTTTTCATTATACCTAGTAGGTTACTTGTATCCCATGATATAGGATTCAACCCTATACCTAGCACACTGAGGTGTTAGTTGAGGACTTGGTGGGTGTTATATGTGTTTGGGTCATGCACCATTTCTTGCATTATTGCACGCTGACGATCATCGGCTCCTATGTAGTCTGAGCCCATCGTCAGTTACATGAGGATATACATACACACCCACTCAGGGGTAGTGGTTACCATAGAGTGTGTGCATTTGCCCTGTATTACTCCGTTCGACCATTATTTGTACGGTGGGTCCGGGCGTGGTAGCAACCAGGGATCCCTTCTCATTTTGAGACACGAGAAGATGAGAGTGAGGCTCCCCCAATGCTTGGGGTAGGACAGTGACCTCCGCCAGCATCCTGTCCACTCGGTCACTCAGGAGCAGTGATAGCAGGGTGCGTACAGTTGTCATAGCCCTATCCACACGGACGTTCATTTATGATAGGTGGGCGGTGCCTGACTGGCGTCAAGGGTGACACATGTCATTGCACCATGTGCATATTTTGCATCGTGCATTGTTTGCTGCATTTGATTTCTGCACTTGATTGACATGCATATACTAGAGACTTGTTTACTTTGGATTATGTGTTATACTTGTTCCATAGGGAGTTATTCCACCCCTCTGCAGGATAGATGGATTCTGGTATGTACTTATTTTTAGTACCTTCAGTGTATGCCTTTCTATTATACATATGAGACTGTATCAGCATAGACTCTTATTGTTAGTATAACACACTATGCATATCTGTTGGGTATCTGCTAAGTTTATTTGGACTCACACCGTTGCCATACTTTTTGATTTCAGGTTAATATCTGCCAGGAGGGTCCGAGTCGCCAGTCCCGTGCTTGCATCTACACCTGATTTGGTTTTATGAGTTACTTTCTATTTTTGGACCATGTTATGTTTTATTTCGTTGCATTGGAGTTTCGTGGAGTTGTAGTATGTGACTTTCTTTACGGGATTGTACTTTTGGGTCCTATGTTGGACTATGTGTGTGGTTTTGCTACGTTCCTAACCCCTGGCAGCTCAGGTAAGTTCGTATTTTGGATTTATGATTATATTGTCATATATATGTTGTTCTGTTTGGATTTGAGGTCTGAGACCCATTTAAACTGCGTGGTTGTGCTATATGTGTTGCATGTGTATGTAAATTGTCCGCCGGACAGGGGAGGTGCTGTCCGATTTTCTATTGGATCAGCGGCTCCTGGGTCTCGGGGCGTGACAGATTAGTCGACTGATCCTGCGATCAATCGACTGGTGTCGACCAGAATTTGAATTGTCAGGCTGTGACATTCAAATTCGCGAAGACCAGTCGACTGGTGTTAGCACCAGTCGACGGGTAACGGTCAGAATAGTATCGAGCACTATTTAAGAGGGCTCGTTTTTAGCTATTTCTTCTTGGCGAAACAAGCTTGGGAAAAGCCTGTTAGTAGCCTACAAGTGCTCAGTGGTTGTCAAAGGATTGTGGCGAGGTTTCTCCACCCACAAGGAGCGACAAGAGCTAGCCAGAAGTGTTCTGGGGAGTCATCCACCGAAGGATCGGGATCGTCCACCTTACGGACAACTTTGGAGTAGGAGTATCATCTCCGAACCACGTAAAGGTTGTGTTAGCATTTTTTTAGTTTGTTTTTGTTAGTTTTCCGCTTGCTCTTGTTAACCCATGTAGGAAGAAAATCTAAAAGAAGCTATTCACCTCCCTCTAGCTAAACGACAAGATCCCAAGAAGTGGTATCAGAGTGAGGTTCATTCATTTACGGACTAACCGCCGAGAGAGCAAAAAGCTAGAAGAAATGGTGATTGAAGAAAGATTAGGGGATGATATTAATGTTCCACCTCTCAATGACTGCGAGAGTTTCGAGCATTTGAGGAAGTGGGAGAAGGTGGAGAAGAAGAAAAGCTCACATCAAGGAGGAGCTACAAGGGTAAGGGAGGTAATCCCTAACTTTAAGCGTTTTTCAAATTCCTCCATGCATGTTAAAAATAATGAGAATTATTTACCTATACATAATTTTGGTTTTAGATATTGTGATAAAAATATGGCTAATGTTGTATTTCAAAATCCTAAGAAATTTATGTATCATAATAAACCTAGAATTTTTAGATCTAAGGACCAAGACATTAATCCAAAGAAAGGGAGACACATGCCTAGACAAATGGGTAGATCTAAGAATGTCCAAGATGAATATGGTGATGCTAAGGTTAAGAATCTAGAGAGGAAAAATCAAGCTTTTAGGGCAAAACTTGACAAATTAGAGAAAATCCTAGAGAGATTCATTAGTGGATCTAAGGGTTTAGGCATGGTGTCAGGTAGTCAAAACCCCAACAATGATAGATCGGGTCTAGGACACCGATCTATGAGATCAAATGCTATGGAAAAGTCATATGTAAGGATGTCATATGATTATAGCAAAGGGAAGACCAAAAATGGCAAGGGAAAGCCATTTAAAGGGAAGAAGAAGAACTTAACCAAGGACAAGGTATACAAAATCAAGAAGGTTAGGGTTGTAGGTCAAAAAGTACCGGAGGTACACCGGTGCGGTCTTGCCATTATAGATGAGTCACCTAGGGAGGTGACTAAGGTTAAGAGCCCAAGGAGGAGCTCTAGGAGTCAAGATGGGGTCAATGGTCAATAGATCTCAGGAGGATTTCTCCAGGAAGACTAGATGAGTTGTGGAATGTGTCAAAGGATTTGGAGATAAATTTGAGTCTTAATCCTAGGGATTTGACATATCAAAAGTAAGGTTCATGCATGAAAATATGACAATGGAACCATATTGCATGAAAATTGATTTTTAATGTGTTGATGTCATATAAATCAATGCTAGGAATGCATTGTGGTTGGGGATGAGAAGATATATCAAGAAGAGATCAAAACTAGGACTTGAGGTCAAGGTTCAATTGAACCATTTAGATAGCTTTGAGTTTTGTGTCAATCTTGGGATTGGTAATAGATACATGTGTCAATGTATTTTTCCTAAGTAGACACGGGTACCACAAATATCTCCACAAGATTTGGAAATTTTTGGATATTTGTAAAATTTCAAGTGTATTTCAAAATTTGGGTCAGAAATGCTGAAAATATAGGGTACCAGTCGACTGATGTAGAAGGCAGTCGACTGGTACAGTTCAATCCAAAAACTAGGATATTTTATGCATCAGTCGACTGATCCCCCATCAGTCGACTGATCTTTCTGTTTATTCTATTTGTCGACTGATCCCCCATCAGTCGACTGATGCTGTGGATCTTTAAAAGAAAACCCCGCGCGGGGACGACCGAACCTAGGGTTTCAAGCGCCGTCCCTTGTTGCCACTTCTCTCCCCCAACCTCTCTAGCCACTCCAAGTCTTCCCAAGGTCTTGAAATCGTGTTTCTAGCCCTCCATCTTAGATCCAAGTCTAGGGCAACACAAGCACCCTCCTTGGGTCAAACTTGATCATTATCCATCATGCAACGAATGGAGAGGCGATAATAAATTATTTGCCTTATTTTTCCCATTTAATCCATGATTCATGACTAACTCTTCATTTTGTGCATGTTTACCTTGTTTTTCCTCTTGATTGGGTCATTTTTG
>JAGFNQ010005042.1:160304-205695 GCA_024364735.1 Boesenbergia rotunda | reverse complement strand
TCGGTCATATTTTGATCGAATTCTTTTTATCTAGAGGTATTATAGTCACTAGAGGTCCGATTCATCAGCTATCTAAGGACTACGACTAGATAGGTTCTCGGCAGCTCTTCTTGGCTGAGATCAAGAGGCGGCATGGAGTGCTAGTCTGGCGACGTCGTCATGCTTCTTCCAGCTCAGATGATGATGAGGATGAGGAGCCTGCTCTTGCTGCTGCGCTTGCTGCTGCTCCTGCTAGGATTACAGAGGAGCGGTTCTCCCGACTAGAGGCAGAGGTTCATGGACTTAAGGAGAACTTTCAGAGTTTCCAGTAGCGACAGGTTGCTATTCAGGGGGAGGTTCACGGGCTCAGGGAGCACTTTCAGAGTTTCCAGCAGCGACAGGATGATATGTATGAGATGATGCAGTGCTGGAACCTTATGTATCAGGCCCCTCCTCCTCCTCCTAGCGATGATGACGCATAACTTCCACATGACTTGGATAGGAGGGTGTCGAGAGTGTGTTTAGATAGAGCATGTTCTTTTATCTTCTCTTAAATACCATATTTCATATTGTAATATTGTAAGAGTTTTGTAGCACTTGTTTATGGTTTCGTATGAGCTTTTAAATTCATGTCTTGGTATTGCTCATATGAAATGTTATTACCTTGATATTATGGTTATAGGAAAAATGTCAATATATCTTCTGTCAAGGGATTATAGTATAAAAGGGGAGTCTTCACCACTTTTTCTGTCTTATGTGTTCATATGAGAAAAAGGGGGAGGTTTGAAAAACATTTCTATGTTTTAAATAGTATGGATACACTTGTGGAGTTAGTTTTTAACTTAACTTTTGGTTATAGAAAATTGAAAATTATGTGGAGGGCATAGGTTAAGGTGGAGGATGCATATTTATGTTGCTTAACTTACTATGTTTGTAATTTTCAATTGTTATTGTTGTACCTAACTTAAACATATTACAACACTTCAAAAAGGGGGAGATTGTTGGTGCAATCGACCCAAGGTGATCGAGTAGATCATGAGTTTTGATGTGTGTGTCAATATGATTAAGTTAGAGTTTCATGTTGATCTAATATGTGTATGTATGTGTGCAGGTTTGTAGGATACACATATATTTAGTTGGACGACTTTGCGGTCGGTGAAGGATGGCATGGGGAGACGAGCCGTGGGCTTGCATGCATCCGAGGGGTCGTGGACAAAGCAGGGACGATGAGCCGAGAGAAGCGGACTTCGTGGCATACGCGAAAGATGATATGGGAGACGAGTCGTGGGCTTGCATGCATCCGAGGGACGAGAGCCAAAGTCGAAGAGGGCTTGAAGGCAACAGATCGAGGCTGTTGGATGAAGAGTTAGCTAAGTCGTGAGGATTCAAGTGCTGAGAGAACTGTACTCGGGAAGGGAAACCCGAGGGTTCGAGTGCTGAGAGAATTGTACTCGGGAAGGGAAACCTTAGGTGGCAGTCGAATGATGCTTGGATTAGTTGATTGATATAGAGCACAGAAAGATCAGTCAACTGATCCTGGGATCGGTCGACTGGTGTCGACTAGAAGTCGAAACATCAGGCTGTGACTTTTGAATTCGCGAGACTAGTCGACTGGTGGTAGCACCAGTCGACTGGTAACAGTTAGAACAGTATCGAGCACTATTTAAGAGGGCTCGTGTTTGGCTATTTTTTCTTGGATAAACAAGCTTGAGTAAAGCCTGTTAGTAGCCTATAAATGCTCAGTGGTTGTCAAAGGATTGTGGCGAGGTTTCTCCACCCACAAGGAGTGACAAGATCTAGCCGTAGGTGCTCCGGGGTGTCATCCACCTAAGGATCGGGATCGTCCACCTTATGGACAGCCGTGGAGTAGGAGTATCATCTCCGAACCACGTAAAGGTGTTGTGTTAGCATTGTTTTAGTTTTCCGCTTGTGCTTGCTATCCCTTGTAGGAAGAAAATCGAAAAGTAGCTATTCACTCTCCTCTCTAGCTAAACGGAAAGGTCCCAACAGGGATATGATTTCCAATGAGAAGTATGTCATCCACATATAAGATCAGGAAGATAACTGTGCTCCCACTAACCCTCTTGTAGACACAGAGTTCATCTTTATTCTTGATGAAACCAAACGCTTTGATTGCATCATCGAATCGAAGATTCCACTTCGAGAAACTTGCTTTAACCCATAAATGGACCTTTGTAACTTACATACCTTTCCAGCATGCTCTGGATCTACAAAACTCTGAGGTTGTGTTATGTATATATCCTCGAGTAGATTCTCATTTAAGAATGCGGTTTTGACATCCATCTGCCAGATTTTGTAATCATGATAAGCTGCAATAGCAAGCATGATCCGAATAGACTTAAGCATTGCAACTGGTGAAAAGGTTTCATCATAGTCGATACCATGAATCTGCTTGAATCTTTTAGCTACCAATCACCCTTTATAGGTATGCATAAGACCATCTATGTCAGTTTTTCTTTTAAAGACCCACTTACACCCAATGGGTTTTATTCCCTCAGGTGGATCAACCAAAGTCCATACTTTTAGTGTATATGGATTCCATTTCGGACTTCATAGCCTCTAGCTATTTCTCTGAATCTGAGCTCATCACAGCTTCTTGATAGGATATAGGCTTGTTCAACTTAACGTTATCATGGTCAGATAAGATAAATGAGTATCTCTTAGGCTAATGACGTATCCTATCAGATCTGCGAAGAGGTTGGTCTACTTGACAGGTTGATGCTCCACAACTTCTTGTGTAACAATCTCACGATCCACAATACTTTGTGGTGCCTGTTCAAAGTCCATCAAGACCTTAGTACTATCTGCATCTTAAGCTTCTTCAAGATGGATTTTACTCCCACTATTTCTTCTAGAAATAAACTCTCTTTTGAGAAAAATGTCATTTCTAGTGACAAACACTTTGCCTAGTGTGGGATTGTAGAAGTAATATCCCTTCGTTTCCTTGGGATATCCTATAAAATAACACTTATCAGATTTGGGTCCAAATTTATTTAAGACTTGACATCGAACGTAAGCCTCACAACCCCAAATCCTCATAAAAGACATCGTGGGACTCTTCCCAGTCCATATCGTATAAAAGTGACAAACACTTTGCCTAGTGTGGGATTGTAGAAGTAATATCCCTTCGTTTCCTTGGAATATCCTATAAAATAACACTTATCAGATTTGGGTCCAAATTTATTTAAGACTTGACGTCGAACGTAAGCCTCACAACCCCAAATCCTCATAAAAGACATCGTGGGACTCTTCCCAGTCCATATCGTATATGATGTCTTTATGACGACCTTTGATGGAGCACGGTTAAGTGTGAAAAGAGTCGTCTCTAGAGCGAATTTCCAGAAGGAAGTGGGAAGATCTGTCTGACTTATCATCGATCGTACTATATCTAATAGAGTACAATTTCTCCGCTCGGACACACTATTCCACTGTGGTGTTCCAGGTGAAGTGAGTTGGGATATGATCCCACACTCTGCTAGATGATCACGAAACTCTTGGCTAAGGTATTCACCACCTCGATTTGATCAAAAAATCTTAATACTCTTGCCAAGTTGTTTTTACTTCACTCTTGTATTTTTTGAACTTTTCAAAGGATTTTAATTTGTGTTTCATGAGATACACATAGCCGTATCTATTGACATCATCAGTAAAAGTGATAAAGTATTGATAGCCTCCTCTAGTTGCGACTTTGAAAGGGTCATATACATAAGTATGTATGAGTCCTAACAAGTCTGTCGCTCTTTCACCATGTCCATTAAATGGAGTCTTGGTCATCTTGCCTAGAAGACAAGATTCACATGTCTCATATGTTTCAAAATCAAGTAAGTCTAGTAATCCATCCTTATGAAGTTGGGATGTGCGACTCTCATTTATATGACCTAAGCCACATTGACAGAGATACATTTGGTTAAAATTATTTGATTTGAACTGTTTAGTATTTATGTTATAGATTGGGTTCTCTAAGTCTCGAATGTGGTGCACTGTAATAGAACATGTCATTTAACATTATAGAACAACATTTGTCCTTTATGATAAATGAAAAGTCTTTCTTATCCAAATAAGATATAGAAATTATGTTCATAGTTAGTGCAAGTACATAAAAGCACTGCTCTAGTTCTAAGATAGGCCTAGTGGGTAAAGGAATATGTTCCTACAGCTATAGCAGCAACTCTTGCGCCATTGCCTACTCGTAGGTCCACTTCGTTCTTTATCAACGATCTAGCTCTTCGAAGGCCCTGCACATTAGTACAAATGTGAGATGCGCAACCGGTATCTAAAACCCAAGAAGAAGAAATAGATAGATTGACTTCTATAACAAAAATACATGAGGTAGAAGTCTCACTTCTTTTCTTTTTTACTTCTTCTAGGTAGAGTTTGCAATTCCGCTTAAAATGTTCGGTCTCACCACAGTGGAAGTAGGTCCCTTCCTTAGACACCCCGCCTTTGGCCTTCAGTGCAGTAGAGTTTGCCTTGCCTTTGACTTGAGTCTTACCCTTGCCCTTAGGCTTCCATTTGCCTTTGCCCTTCTGTACCATCAGTACATTACTGGTGTTGGTTTTCTTGAGATTGGGTTCAGCAATTCTCAACATACTGAGCATCTCAGGCAATGACTTGTCAATTTCATTCATGTTATAGTTTATGACAAATTAATTGTGCCCTTCCAGTAACGATTGTAGGATAAGGTTCGTGGTCAATTCTTGACCCAGTGGAAATTCTAGTCTCTTAAGGTTCTCGACATACTCAATCATCTTGAGTACGTGAGTTCCTACAGGAGTTCCTTCTTGCATCTTGCATGCAAATAGGGCCTTAGAGACCTCGAACCGCTCGTGCCTAGATTGCCCTTGATATAGTTATTTCGGGTGCTCAACTATATCATGTGCATCCATGCTCTCATCTTGCTTCTGAAGCTCAGAGTTCATGGTGGCAAACATGAGACATAATACATCGAGTGCATCATCCTGATGCTTCTTGTAAGTATCTTTTTTCCGCACGAGTAGCAGTAGTGGTGGGTGCTTTTGGAAGATGTTGCTCTAAGACATACAATTTTCGTTCTTTCTTGAGGACAATTCTCAAGTTTCTGTACCAGTCCAGGAAATTAGTTTCGTTGAGCTTGTCCTTCTCAAGGATAGATTGCAGAGAGAGAGAGTATTTGATGTGTTAGATGACATGGTGATCTATAACAGTAAAACATGCAGAAATAAGTATCATATCTAGATTATTTAATTAGGTTTTTAAATAAATGATACTCCCACTGAATCATAGAGATTTGGTTGGGGCTAGTCATGGATGTAGGCAAACTCAATTTGCCCACTCTACTAGCTCCAAATCAAATAGCGACTATATTCATGTGGGACAAGATCCATATTATACCTCATCTTGAGTTAGCTTTGGTTAATCGCCCAAGACTTAGTATAATTAGGTAGGTAATATTTTACCAATTACATTTTATGCAACTCTTAGAAACAAAGGGTCAAGATCCATACATATCATGTTGAGTTAGCTTTGGCTAATCACCCAAGACCTAATATAATTGTTCTCTTACTCAATTTTCCCAACTTTTGGGATATGCCTATAAGTTTCTCAATCCAATTGAGGTGACTTAGTTAAGTCTCACCTAAAGTTCGATAGCGGGACATCACAATTGTCCTCTCGCACTCTTCCAAGATAAAATGTGTCGTTTTGCTTTGGCAAACTTAACAATAAATTATCGAGATATTTTATGAGTACCAAACTTTGGTAGACATATCAAGTTGACTTAATTAAGATAAATGTTTATCTAATCATGCATCACATACACACATTGCATATATCAACATATAAGCGATAAAATATGACATAGTTATGGTCCATATACTACGATCTTCTCAAGCTAATGAGAAAATCGATGATCAACCTAGGGATAACATTTTCTCCAAGTGCATCCTTCGGTTGTCATATGTCGTCGACATCCATCTTGTAACTTCATCCTTTAATGGATATTCCACTCATTTTGTAGATTATAAATTAGGAAAACTCGTGTTACATTCGAGTCTAAATCTATTTTACAACTAGAAAAATAGAGATAATGTTGGATCGAGAAAACACGATAGAGGGGGGGGGGTGAATATCGTGAAAACGTTTCGGATAAAACTTTAAGAGAATACGCAGCGGAAATTAAAAACACACACAAGGAACACAAGCGTTTTTACTTGGTTCGAAGTTGCGGTCGGCTCCTACTCCAAGGCCCACGGTCCTTGACCATTTACTGCGGGCAATTCTATAATGCGCAAAGTTTTACAGAGATTTGTACAGTAGTAGTGCAGTAAAAAGAACAATTTAACTTTTCGTTACCGACGCCTGGTGTGGATTGTACTTCGGTGCGGAGGGTCGTCGTCGGTGCTAGAACCTCGAGATCAGAAGTTTCTGGAGCAGAGCGCTTGAGCGAAGAGTGTTGGGGCGTTGGAAAAGTGTGTTCTGATGCCTTGGGGGTCGAGCCCCTTTTATAGCACTCCTGTGTTAGTAATATGAGGGAAGTGTCCTAAAGCAATCGCCTTATGATTGTAATCATTTACTTTAATAAATGAATATTCACTATTTGAGTATACATGTTCGTGTATTTGATTGAGATCTTAAACTCATCTACTGAATGTCCGCAATACAATTCACAGCATGAGAGAATTTGTGATGAATTCACAACTAGTGATTATCTCTATATGTACAATTGTGAAGTATTGAAATTGTCCCTAGTCGATGAATTGATAAATACGGACACTATCAATTCTATGGAGACTAGCATGGGTTATTCTCTAATCGGCTGATTCTCACTGGCTGGTGACATTGGGATGTCCGGAGATAAACATGAATGCTAGTTAAGGGAACTAGTTCATTGGAGTGACTAGCTGTAAAACTTCATATGGTAATCTACATATAGATATGTCAATGAAGTTCTTACTGCAGCTTAAGTGCGATGTTCCTTTGACTTGCGGTGTTCAAGTCATCTTGGTCATGAAGACTTATACTTTGACATCTTAAGCAAGCATCTCCAAGGAGGTGTGGACCCAGGATGATTGGGTATAAGCCGAAGTGCCCGAAGATGTTTGAGCAGCCTACAAAGGATTCACCACTCCTTGCGAGGAGATGTATACCCAAGGCCTATCGTCGAATTGTTACTCGAAGCCTCTGGCCAGAGCATCACATGTTCCGAGTATGAATCTCTCAGAAACATGAGAGTAATTAGAATCCGTTGGACAAGAAAGACATTACTTGGGCTAGGTGTGACGTGTTGGATCAAGAGAACCGATAGAGGGGGGGTGAATATTGGAAAACGTTCGGATTTAGGGAAAGAGAAATTGCACAGCGGAAGATAAAAACAAACACGCGAACACAGTAATTTTTACTTGGTTCGGAGCCTAGGTCGACTCCTACTCCAAGGCCCACGATCGTTGATCGTTTACTTTGGGCAATTCTATATGAAGCGTAATAACAGTTTACAAGA
The DNA here is from genome assembly GCA_024364735.1 of Boesenbergia rotunda. Lineage (NCBI taxonomy): Eukaryota > Viridiplantae > Streptophyta > Magnoliopsida > Zingiberales > Zingiberaceae > Boesenbergia > Boesenbergia rotunda. The sequence continues at coordinate 198,221 of JAGFNQ010005042.1, read as the reverse complement.
ATTGATTTACAAATTCAGCACAGTAAACTAAATAATTAAAAAGAGACTCTTCTTTTACCGACGTCCGATGTAGGTTGTCTTTTTCGGGGCAGCGGGACGTCGTCGGCTCGAGTTGGGAGGTTTCCGGAGCGAGGCGCGAGAGCAGAAGAGCGTGGAAGCGTTGATTGAAGTGATGTCTGAAGCTTGGGGTCGAGGGCCCTTTATATAGGGCCTGGGGGCGCCCGGGACGTCGGGGGCTCCCCCCCACGTGTCAGACGATCCGCAAGTTGCTCGGTCAACGTCTGATCCCTTTACCTTCGGGATCAGTTTTGACCGGGGCGCCCGGATTGACCGGGTCAAAGTTTCATCTGCTGGCTTCGAAGGGAGCTGCTTCGGCAGTTGGCGCTGGGGGCGCCCGCAGCATGCGGGGCGCCCAGAGCAGTGGGGGCGCCCGGAACACCCGGGGCGCCCCGACAGATAACTGTCGAAGCCCGTTTTTGCTCCTGCTGATTTGTGTTCAGCTTGGGGGCGCCCGGAACATCCGGGGCGCCCTGCTCAGCTTCTGCCTCACTCCTTTGCTCCTGCTGATTTAAAACAAGTTGAAAATTGAATTTTCCGATCAAGAGAGATAAGTCGAATCTGAATTTTTCAGAGACGCATCGGAAGCATAAAATGGCTAAGTCGTTTGAAGACTTATTGAACGAATTAAATGAGTTTAATTCGTGAGATCGCGGCTTGGGTTTGGCCGGCCAAAGAGGGTCCCCACCCTCTTTGTTTGGCCGACCACAATAAGAGGGAAGAACCAAATTGTTTGGTTCAAATTTATAAATTAAATCGCGCGTGGTTTGTCTTATAAAATTATGGATAAAGAAATTTGTATAAAGAAATTTATATAAAGAAATTTATATAAAGAGATTTATTTTTCATGGAAATTAAAATAAACCTTGGATTGATTTATTTTATAAAATCAATAATGGATTGATTTACCATGATAAAGAAATTTATATAAAGAAATTTCTTTCCATAATAAAAAGGGAGACATGGTTGTTTTTATTATAAATTAAGTTATAATAAAATCTTGACATAACGGAATAATTCATAGAAAAATTTATAAGATAAATTTCTTATGAAAAATTTATTCCGTTAAGAGGAGACTTGGCGATTAAGAGGCTAATATATAAAGGTACCAAGGCAAGGCTTGGAGATTAATCGAAGAGATCAAGGATTCTTGCCTAGCCTCTCTCCCTCTCATTCTCTCCCTCTCCCTCTTTTAGTGTCGCCGGCCCTAGAGCCCTTCCCCTTTGCCGTGAGCTTCCACCACCAAGAAGAAGCCGAAGAAGAAGAAGAAGCGGGCGCGACTCCTTCCCTCCTCCCGGAATCTTGATTCCATTCTTCGTTTGGTGGTTAGTTTTTCATCTCTCTCTTGGTATTCTTGTCGTGCCTTTGGAGAATCTAGTAGTTCTTGTCGGCACGAAACTCGTGGCTTTGCGAAGTCATCCCGAAGAAAACTCGGCGTGGACGCGAATAGAGGCGGAGCTTCCAAGGGACGCTACTGTTGGATCTCGTCCCTTTCTACGAGTTACGCGAGGTATTAAGTAAATTAGTTTACTTTCTGCAAAATTTTAAATGTATGATCCATGTCAACATGCACCCGGTACCAACAGTGGTATCAGAGCCGGTTAGTGTTCGACATAATCATATAATTGTTTTGCGGAAAACTTTGTCATGATCTCAATTTTGGAAAATTTTCCAATTATGGAAACTTTACAATTATGATAAATTTTAGATTTAGGAATTTCAAAGTTTAGAAATCCTCATGAAATTTCGCAAACTTTTGAAATATCCTAGTTTCTGAAATTTTATGATAATTGTGAAAACTTCCCATCTTTGGAAACTTTCCAATTTTGAAAATTTTCTATTTTTGAAATTTTCCAATTTTGGAAATATATAAGTTTTCATTGTACCAGAAACTTACAAATATTCTGAAAATCTATTATGAAATCTCGCAATTTTGGGCACTTTCTTTCAAGAAAGTCTAGACAAACTTATGGATAATTAATTGACAATTAAAATTCGAATTGGTTTTAAATTATTAACAAAATTCTTTATTTTGGATTGAGCCTCGGGGAGCCGTCCAATTTAAAGTTAGTTATTGTAATTTAATTTTCCATTTTGAATAAAATTGTCATGTTTAATTTGGTTACGCCTCGGGGAGCGGACCAAATTGGATTTACGACAAATTTCTTTTCTTTGGGTATCTGAGCCTCGGGGAGCCACCCTTAGAAAACAATTTGTTGTAATTAATTAATCCATAAATAAAATATGTGATCAAATCTTGGAAATTTAGGATAATTTCCTTATTTGATTTAAGAGTTGATGCTCTTACATATTGTTGTCTCCAAAATTAATTAAGAAAATGGTTTCCTATAGAGTTTTCTTAAATAAGATTTTCATGAAAATAATATGTGGTTGAATTAAGGGAATCTGTCTCTTAATTTAATAAGATTTGATTTAGAGAAATCAAAGTCTTAAACATATTATTTCCGAAATTGATTATGACAATTTAGGAAATTGTTTCCCAAAATAATTCCTTGAATAAAGTATGAAATTGGGATTAGGAAATCCGGTTCCTAATCCAATTAATGAGACTTGATAAATTAAGTCTCATACATACTTTATCAAGGAAATCGTTAGTCATGACATAATTATATGTCATGAATGTGCTTTGAAAAGAAATGATGAGACCCAAAACCCCTTACAAAATATTAAGGCTAACACCTTCCATTAATATGGTTAGAACCGGAGTTTTGTTTCTCGTTTGGGTTGATGGACACATCCATGCCCGGCTTGAACCTCAACATGTTCAAACCATGGAATTAGTTTATGAATAATATAGTTGGAGTCAGAGGTCAATCCTTAGTTTTGGTTGTTGGACACATCCAAGCCTGACTAAACGGTTGAATGAGCTCCAACCATATTAAAACTATTTCTTAATTAATGGGTCAGCCTTAAGCTTGGAGCATCGATTTGTTGTGCCACAGCCAAGGTCGATGTAAAAAGAGGTGCCGTTGGGTGCTATGTATAATGTTGCATACTTGTTAATGAGTTAACAACCCAATGATTTATGCAAACATTCAATTAGTTGATAGCATAAAGTGATAGTTACATATATGTGATATGTAATCGGTATAATTACCTACCTTCATAGCTAAGAATAACTTGATGGCCACAGCCATGGTTGTTCTTCTCTATGGTTGGATATCAACCTATTTGGAGGTGTTCCTACGATCTCCCGAATTGAAAAAAAGGGTTATTCAATTCGAAAAATAAATAGGATTTAATTAATGTATGTTGATGCATTCATTATCATTCTTCTCACATAAGCTTAATTTGTATTTCTAGGATAATCACTCGATCATGTCTTCTCTGAATTTGCATTCCATTTTGGACACCAATAAACTGACTGGGCCAAACTTCATGGACTGGCTTTGAAACCTGAGGATAGTCCTCAAGGCAGAGAAGCTTGCTTATGTCCTTGAAGATCAACTTCCCAACCGTCCTCCAGAAGATGCAACTCCAGACCAGTTAGTGGCCTATCAGAAACATGTGACCGATTCTGAACTTGCGAGTTGCATCATGCTAGCCTCTATGGTACCTGAGCTGCAAAAGCAACATGAGCATATTAATGATAACCCTTTTCATTCAAGCATGAAATAGATACAATGTTCTTTATTAATGAAGGAACAAAATAACAATTATCCAATTCTAAGACACGTCCAGTAGGGAGCTTTAACAAATATGTTCCGATGGCAACAGCAGCAATCTTTGCTCCATTTCCAACTTGCAGATTCGCTTCTCCCTTGACGAGTCTTCTTCTATTCCTTAGCCCCTTTATGTCATTACATATATGTGAGCTACACCCAGTATCTAGTACCCAAGTGTACGAGGAAATAGAGTGACATTCAATAACGAAGATACCTGAAGAGGATGGGGCATCGGATGCCTTCCTCTTCAAGGACTCAAGATAAACCTTGCAGTTTCTTCGCCAGTGGCCCTCCTTGCCACAGTGATGGCAAGTGCCTTTTGGTGCCTTTTCAGTCTTTTTGGTCTTTTTCTTCCTTCCCTTATTTTGTTCTTTGGGCTTCCTCTTAGAACCTTTCTTTGAGGAACCAACTAACAGTATCGTCTTCTGATCCTGTTTTACAGAAGGCTCTACAGTCTTCATATTTACGTCCACACCGAGTCCTCTTCGGGATGACTTCGTAAAGCCACGAGTTTCGTGCCGACAAGAACTACTAGATTCTCCAAAGGCACGACAAGAATATCAAGAGAGGGAGATGGAAGACTAACCACCAAGTAACGGAATCAAGATCCGGGGAAAGTAAGGAGTTGCGACCCGCTTCTTCTTCTTCTTTGGCACCTTCTTGGTGGAGGAGGCTCACGGCAACCCTAGGAGGTGCGCCGGCCCTAGAGGATGAAGAGGGCGCCGACCCTAGAGGAGGAAGAGGGCGCCGGCCCTAGAGGAGGGAGAGGGAGAGAAGGAGAGAGAGAGAGAGCTTGCTTCTTTATCTCTTTTTCGGAATTCAAGTCTTGCCTTGGTTCCTTTATATAGTAGTCTCTCCATTGCCAAGTCTCCCCTTTAACGGAATAAATTTTCATAAGAAATTTATCTTATAAATTTTCCTATGAATTATTCCGTTATGCCTTGTTTTATTATAACTAAATTTATAATAAAACAAACACATCTTCCCCTTTTATTATGGAATAAATTTTCACAAGAAATTTATTATATAAATTTTTCTTATCATGGAAAAATCAATTCATAATTGATTTTATAAAATAAAATAAACCAATCCAAGGTTTATTTTAATTTCCATGAAAATAAATCTCTTTATATAAATTTCTTTATATAAATTTCTTTATATATAAATTTATTTATCCATAATTTTATAAAACAAATCGCGCTTGATTTATTTTATAATTTAAACCAAAGAAATTGGTTTCCCACCTTGTTGTGGCCGGCCAAACCAAAGAGGGTGGGGACCCTCTTTGGCCGGCCAAACCAAGCCGCCTCCTTGCGAATTAAACTCATTTAATTCGTCCAATAAGCCTTCAAAAGACTTAGCCATTTTAAGCTTCCGGTGCGCCTCTGATAAATTCAGATTCGACTTATTTCTCTTGATCGGGAAATCCAATTTTCAACTCGTTTTAAATCCCTCAGATTACTCGTAGTGCGTGTGACTAAATAGGCTTTCGATTTATGTTGGCCGTCTATAATCAACCAATTATAAAACGATCATGAGTGGGACCTAGTAGTACATCATGACCCCCAATTAATCGAAAGATCAACGGTTGACCTCAGAAATAATTTTGAAACCCTTCAGCAGCTATAATGAGTCGTGCCTCATTCCCTTCACCATCTTATACCCACTTGGTTCAGGACACGGTCTATGTGTGTCAATCCCCACTAGGCTGACTACGTCACACCTAGCCCAAGTAATGTCTTTCTCGTCCAACGGATTCTAATTACTCTCATGTTTCCTAGAGATTCATACTCGGAACATGTTGTGCTCTGGCCAGAGGCTTCGAGTAACAATCCGACGATAGGCCTTAGGTATACATCTCCTCGCAAGGAGTGGTGAATCCTTTGTAGGCTGTTCAAACATCTTCGGGCACTTCGGCTTATACCCAACCATCCTGGGTCCACACCTCCTTAGAGTTGCTTGCTTAAGATGTCAAAGTATAAGTCTCCGTGACCAAGATGACTTGAACACTGCAAGTCAAAGGAACATCGCACTTAAGCTGCAGTAAGAACTTTCATTGACATATCTATATGTAGATTACCATATGAAGTCTTACAGCTAGTCACTCCAATGAACTAGTTTCCTTAACTAGCATCCATGTTTATCTCCGGACATCCCAATGTCACCAGCCAGTGAGAATCAGCTGATTAGAGAATAACCCATGCTAGTCTCAACAGAATTGATAGTGTCCGTATTTATCAATTCATCGACTAGGGACAATTTCAATACTTCACAATTGCACATGTAGAGATAATCACTAGTTGTGAATTCATCACAAATTCTCTCATGCTGTGAATTGTATTGCGGACATTCAGTAAATGAGTTCAAGATCTCAATCAAATACATGAACATGTATACTCAAATAGTGAATATTCATTTATTAAAGTAAATGATTACAATCATAAGGCGATTGCCTTAGGACACTTCTCTTATATTACTAAGCCACGAGTTTCGTGCCGACAAGAACGTGGTTAAAATTGCCTTAGGATGCTACGGTTGGATCTCGTCCCTTTCTACGAGTTACGCGAGGTATTAAGTAAATTAGTTTACTTTCTGCAAAATTTTAAATGTATGATCATGTCTCCACAACATAAGGTTGCATGCTAGATACGTGGTTAAAATAATTTGAGAAATTATTTATGCTAAACCTTCCGCTGCACGTAATTAAATTTTAAAATTACGAACCCGTATCCATGTCAACATGCACCCGGTCCCAACATCCTGGGGGCGCCCTGGACGTTGGGGGCCCCCTCCATGTGCCTCTGGATCCGCAAACCCCTATCCGAAACTCGGTCAACCCTTATCCCTCCAGGATCGGGCTTGGAGCTAACGGCAGCGCCCGGGACACTGGGGGCGCCCCGGTTGACTTGGTCTGCTGGCTTCTCGCTTGAATTCGCTTCGATCACTTGTTTTGCTTGGACCCGGGGCGCCCGAGGCATCCAGGGCGCCCGGGACCATCAAGGCACCCGGGAGCTTGAGGGCGCCTGACCCAGTGAGCTTCCGAAGCGATTCTTGCTCAACTTGTTTTGCCTTCACCTTGGGGGCGCTCGGGACCTCCGGGGCGCCCTGCCCAGCTATCTGCCCCTCTCCTTTGGGGTGTTCTGAGCTACAGAAACACATTCCTTCGGTCCTGCATTCAAGGTTAGTTCCAAAACAGCAAAACAAGAAATGTTAGGTTTATACAGCCTTAGCTGTCTTGGTTCTGACTTCGGGTCTCCCAAATGGAACCCTAGGTCGAACCGACGCCTATTGTTCCCTCGACGGGGAACGCGTCCTCACCTACTCCTCTCAGGAGAGTTTACTTTTTGCCAACCGGTTCCTCCGGTTGGACTTTTGCCCAGCAGTCCTTCGCCAGGTGCCTAGCAGCCCTTCACCAAGTCTTCGGTTCCTAGCAATCCTTCGCCAAGTGCCTAGCAGCCCTTCGCCAGGTCTTAGATTCCCAGTAGCCCTTCGCCAGGTGCCTAGCAGTCCTTCGCCAGGTCTTTAGGTTTCGATGCCTAGCAGTTCTTCGCTAGGTGCCCAGCAACCCTTCGCCAAGACTTCTTTCTGCACACTCAGTGAGCATATTAGACCAACATAACATCTTAACTTTTGAACCCTTTGCTAATATCAAAACCCAGGTTCGACTTAGGTGCTGCCTGTACTAACAATCTCCCCCTTTTTGATTTATGGCAACCCGGTTCAAAAAGTTAAGTTAAAACAAAAACAGGTAAAATTCCAATTTCATTGTAAAATTCCAATTTCATTTCCTCCCCTTGGAAGGAATCTCCCCCTAGATTTTTCAAAGGTTCGCGGGGTTTAAAAAAAAAATTTCTAAGTCTACAAGGGAAATTATTTTTCAACACTTAGAATCTTTTCCAAAAAAGAGAATATTTTCCAAAAAAACTTTTTGGTTTGGAAAATAATGTAAGTTAGAAATTATTTTCCAAAATTAATTTTCGAGTTGGGCACTTGTAAAATTTACACTTAGAGAATTTATACTTAGAAAATTTTCAAGTCAATACTTAGTTTTCGCTAAAAAGTTTTCCCAAGCACTTTAGACAGTTTTCAAGAAAAAATTTTGAAATTAAACTTAGAAAATTTTCTATTAGTGAAATTTAAATTAAGTACTTAGAGAAATAGCTTAAGTCAAGTTTTTAGAAATAATTTTATGCAATTGACTTAAGGGATTTTACTTTTTGAAAAAAGGAGATAAGTAAAGTTTTAAATTTTGAAAAAAAATTTAAACCTTCTCTCCTTTCCAATCTCTCCCCCTTTGCCATATATAAAAAAAAATAATATAGCAAAACATTATAGCAAAAGAAGTAAGGTGTTGTACTGAACCAATTCAAGATATAAACTGGACCAAATCAATTCTAATATTCTCTTTTGGGTCCTGTCTAACCCAATTAGCTACTTACTAACTGTTATAAACAGTAGCTTTCGCTAGGATTAGTCATGTTAAGTGTTTTGTTTAAGTTAGATTTTCTAAGCTTGACACTTAACTTGATTACTGTTTATTGGTATTTAGTGCCCCAATTACTGCAAATACAGAGACTTAAGCATCTTGAATCAAGGCAAAGACCTAAGCATCTCAACCCATTCTAGGTGATCAATCAAAAAATTACCCTAAGGTGCTTGTGAGATGCTGACTTCTAGATCGATAGGTACATGCAGTTCTAGGTCTAGGGCCTAAGCTAAGTCCATTTGCGAAAAAGCCCAAATTTTGAAGGGGGTAATTTTTTTTATAAGAAAAACTAAGTCGAAAAATTATTTTTAAAAATGCAACAAAAATAATTTTTCAAATTAAGTAGAAACTGATGAATAATAAAATAGTTTTAAAAAACAGAAGTAGAGCAAACCTATTCTACCAAGCATAGCCCTAACTGCCTCCTTAGTGAGCTGAACTCAGACTCAGGTAGGGGTTTGGTGAATATGTCAGCTAAGTTGGATTTAGAGTCTACATGCTTAAGGACTATCTCACCCCTGGCTACATGATCTCTTATGAAGTGGTGTTTGACTTCTATGTATTTAGTTCTAGAGTGTTGGATTGGATTCTTAGTTAGATTAATTGAGCTTATATTATCAATGTAGACTTGAGTTTGGGTGTAGTTAAGCTGGAAGTCTTTAAGAGTGTGCATCATCCATAAGAGTTGTGCTACATACTCTCCTAAAGCAACATACTCGGCTTCAGTTGTGGATAGAGCTACACAGTGTTGTTTTCTGCTGCACCAACTTACTAGATTATTTCCTAAGAGTTGGCAGCTTCCACTAGTACTCTTTCTATCTAGTTTACAACCAGCGTAGTCAGAATCCGTGTATCCTGACAAGTCAAAGGTTGAGGTCCTAGGATACCAAATCCCTACATTTAGGGTGCCCTTAACGTATCTTAGTACTCATTTTAGGGCTTTTAAGTGCGTTTCCTTAGCACAGGTTTGGTATCTAGCACACATTCCTACAGCAAAAAGGATATCAGGTCTGCTGGCTGTAAGGTACAGTAGACTTCCAATCATACTTCTATAGAGTTTAAAGTCTACTGGTTTACCATCAGGGTCACTATCTATTTTTACATATGTGGCCATGGGGGTACTTATGCTTTTAGAGTTATCCATTTTAAATTTCTTTATTAACTCCTTAGCATATTTGGATTGATGGACATAGTTTCCATCCCTAGTTTGCTTAATCTGTAATCCTAGAAAGAAATTGAGCTCACCAACTAAGCTCATTTCAAATTTATTTTCCATTATTTTAACAAATTCTTTTAGGAAATTTGAGTTGGTGGATCCAAAAATTATATCATCGACGTAGATTTGGGCAATAAAGATTTCTTTTCCTAAGGTCTTAATAAATAGGGTTGAGTCAATTTGTCCCTGTTTAAATTCTTTAGAAATTAAGTAGGTTGATAAGCGCTCATACCAGGCCTTAGGTGCTTGTTTTAATCCATAAAGTGCTTTAGTGAGTTTGTAAACATGGTCAGGTGTTTCTAAGTCCTCAAAATCGGGGGGTTGTCCTACATAGACTTCTTCCTTAATAAATCCATTTAGAAAGGCTGACTTTACATCCATTTGGTAGAGTTTAAAACCTTTATGGGATGCAAAGACTAACAACATCCTAATGGACTCAAGTCTAGCTACTGGGGCATAGGTTTCGTCATAATCTAACCCTTCTACTTGACTGTGTTGGAAACCGGATGGCTAGAGAGGGGGGGGTGAATATAGCCAATCTCTTTTACCTTTAAACACTTATGAAGTTTCTGCACTTAACTTATCAGTAGCACAACGGAAGAAGCAAAGGAAAACGAAGCAGTGCAGTAAACTAAAAACAGAAATGAAAGCAAACAACGACAGCTACCAAGATCGCTAACAAGAGGGTTTACAAGGTTCGGGGATAACTTGCCCCTACTCCTTGGCGTGCCCTTAAGGTGGGCGATCCCTTGATCGTCGGCAGATCAAGCCCCGGTGTTTACCGGATATAACGCAACCTCCTTCTCGGTGGAGAAACCTCTCCACAGCGTTTCAAACAAGAATATAGATTTAAGCTTAATGAAACACAGATAATACTCTTACTCGGCACCTAGCAAGGACAAGAGCACAGCGAGCTTATCCCGAGCTCCACCCAGCGACGATCTCACGCAAGGACTCCCTCCTTCATGTCTTCTCACTGTTGGACTTCAAGCTCCTTGTTCTTTCCTCCCAGCACTTACGTAAGAGTTGGTTGCTTCTCGATTGTAGTTGCTTACTCAAAGTGATGAAGACTTCAGAAACACAGCAAGCAAGTTGTGGAGAAACACAAAGCGCAGCAAGAACTTCAGCAAGCTCAACACAGAAAACTGTCGAACACTTCTCTGCTTCAGCCGAAGTCTTCTTCTCCTTTTTGTTTCTCCATCAAGCATCAGATGACACCATCCCTGCAGCTCCCAACTGCTCATCTACCAACGCCAGCTACCATTGAGCTATCCCTGGACTCCCTGAGCTTTCCTCAGCCAAGCTCCAGTCTCAGCTCCAGTCTGCAGCTCGGCCGTTGCAACCTGAGATGGAAAAACGGACAAACCTGCTCCAAGGAAAGCCTCCATTGACTTCTCCTTGAGTGTTTGAATCCTCCCCCGTCACCTGCAGCTTAATCAGACTGTTAGAGCAGTATATCACACAGTAAATCAAGATTCAAAAGTGAAGTGCAGAGAATCGGATATGATCAGACGCTCTGATCACGTCTGACAGTGCAATTTGAATTAAAGTGATCGGTCATCGGACCGATCCAGGGCTTGTGGGTCGGTCACCAGACCGATCCACTGCTTCGCTGGGATTCCCAGCTCTCGCGGCTATACACGCCTGATCGGTCACCGGACCGATCAGAGTGAAGCCTGATCGGTCACCAGACCGATCAGAGTGGAGCCTGATCGGTCACTCAGACTGATCAGGACAAATGAACAGTGATTCTTTAATCAGATCCTAAGTCCCTGATCGGTCACCGGACCGATCCAGGGTCTGATCCGGAGGAGAACTCACTCACTGTCCGCTCCCTGATCGGTCACCAGACCGATCAGGAGCAAGGCAACGAGGAAGCTGCCTGCTCCCTGATCGGTCACCAGACCGATCAGGAGCCACACAGTAGGTTCCCAATCTCACTGTGCGCTCCCTGATCGGTCACCAGACCGATCAGTCCTCGCTGGATCGGTCACCAGACCGATCCACGAAGAAGCAGCGTGCCAATATCCCTGATCGGTCACCAGACCGATCCAGGGACTCAAACCTAGCCCTCCAATCTAGGGATTCATCCACCTTTGCTCTCCAAGCTAAGAATTTTTCCATCTAACTCTCCGAGTTGGGAATTTGCACCTAACCCTCCAAGTTAGGACTTTTCACCTAACCCTCTAAGCTAGGACTTTTCACCTAGCCCTCCAAGCTAGGACTTTTAACCCAACCCTTCCGAGTTAGAACTTCATCCAATCTAGCCCTCCAAGCTAGGCACCTGACCCTCCAAGCCAGGACTTTTTCACCTAATTCTCCAAGATGGGAATTTGCACCTAACCCTCCAAGTTAGGACTTTTCACCTAGCCCTCCAAGCTAGGACTTTTCACCTAGCCCTCCAAGCTAGGACTTTTCACCCACCTCTTCCGAATTAGGACTTTTCATACACCTAGCCCTCCAAGCTAGGATTTTCAACACCTAACCCTCCAGGTTAGAATTTTCCAACACCTAGCCCTCCAGACTAGGATTTTCCATACCATGCCTGATCCTCGTTTAGGACTTAATCATAATCAATCATCATCCACCTAAACTAAAATCGGTGTCAACACCAAAACAACAATCAGGGCCAGACTGCATCAACAATCTCCCCATTTTTGTTGTTTGACAACCCGATTTTAAGTTTAGGGATTCTTAATCATGTTTTTCAAATTCAGAATCATAGGGGAATCCAGATCCTCCCCCTACAACATGATCATCCTAAACTTAACCAATTCACACTCTCCCCCTTTGTCGAACACCGAAAAGGGGCTAGAGGGGCTGTTATATTTAAAAACAAACTCCCCACAACCCTAGGGGTATCCCAGAACAACATAGATTCGATGGAATTGTTTTTGAAGCATATGATATCATGTGGAAAAGATAGATCAAAATGAAACCATCACATACATCATATGAATCTATAACATGTCATAACAGTTATATACATCAAGTGGACATGACATCAAAAGCATAATCATGACAATGTAGCAAGTATGCAAATAGTAGTCATCATAGCATCAACAAGAATCATACTAAAGTAAGATAAAAACGCAGCAAGGGCAGACATGTCAATTCATGAAATATCCAGATAAAACACAAGATGCAATACACATGCATCACAGTCAAAGTACGTGTGGCACAAGGCCACAATAGTCAAGTCAAGGGGCAGTCAGCTAAAACGTCACACAACTGAGTAGTCAAATACATATATCAGCAGGAGAGACAACCAAACTCAACTATCAGTGGGGGGATCCTCATCGTGCACGAGATCGTCCATCGTGGCATCAGTAGGAGCAAAGGACCCTGGTGCAATACTCGATGAAGGTGCACCTCCTGGAAATGTGTGGCTGCGCCACTCATCATACCATGTCTGATGGAGGGTACAGGTCGCTGAGACCTCGGTCTCGATCCTGGTCAGTCGGCAATCAAGGGAGCGAAAGCCTGACCGAAACTCCTCGCGATCTGTCGCCCCCAACTGAATAAACTCCTGTAGTGTCTGATCCAGCTCTGAGATCTGCCAGCGCAGATCTGGATCTGGCTCGTCGTAGTCATCATCAGTAGCAACAGCGGCTGGCGCCTGAACCTGTGGACCTCCCCTTGGTAACTCACCAAGAACCCTACCATCTTTCCAAACCAACATCCGATCGTGCCCCCGAACAATGATGTCGGACTTGGCGAATGCTCGTCGGCCAAGTCTGCAATCCTGTCGGACCATAGGCATCGTCCGACCCTTGGTGACATCAACACCAACTGACATGAGCCAGTGGGTGATGACGTGACCAAAAGGCATGTAGACCGTGCGTCGGCTGTGCTCTCGATAAGATAAGATGGACCGGAAGATGCTCTCCATGATATCGAAGTCCAAACGGCGGTGCATGCTGTAGAGCATCAGACAGTGATAGGGTCGGATTTCAGTTAGAGGTTTGGAAGTAATTGGGAGGATACAGTTTGTGATAATCTTGAATAATATGTAGCTAGTGGGTAGTGCAGCAAAGGTAGGAAAGTCAGGGCCCAGCTCATCGAGACCGGCTAGGCGGGGATGAAAAAAGAAATACTGATGGACAGAATCATGGGTAACATCTGCAAATGGTGCTAGTAGAGGATTAGGAAGCTCAGGATAGATCGAATACATATTTGGTGATCGTCGACCACCCAGAAACTCGGCAAGTATGTCATAGGAAAAATTGAGAGTCCTTTTGGCGACTCGAGTAGTGAACTCGAAGCCGCCTTGAGGACCCTACTAAAGATTATTGTAAAACTCCGAGACAAGGTCATAATTGATGGTTCGCTCTAAGGAGAGGAGGAAACCAAGATTGTAATGCAGGACTATCTCCATGACCGATGGACAATACTTAGTCAGGAAGGGGACATCTATTGATCGACAGGGTAGCATTTTGAAAGTCCTTGACTGGAAGGCCAGTTCACAAGCCGCATTCGGGAATCGGGAGCTCGAACAAGGCTGAGGCCTTCTGGAGGGCGCAGGTGAAGAGGGGGCTTTCCCCCTCGAGCTGCCCTCAACAGCATCTTTCCCTTTAGAAGATTTTCTAGAGAATTGAAATGATCAAGACACAGAATTTAAACAGGAATTGATCATACACGGTTTGAATCAATTAAGCAAGGTTGATACGAATGTAGGTTGAATCACAAAAATTCAAGAATTGATCATACAAAGATAAGACCCAATCATAAGGTAGACGTTAGATCAAGATCAAACATAGGATAATAATGAGGTGAAAAATCGATTTGATCATTTGGTGAGAACGTAAGGTCACGACAAATACAAGAGGGTCACGACACCACACCAAGAATAAACACCAAAACATGATTAGCTCCACAACATAATTTATGAAATGATTTGTAAAGAAAACTAAACCAAAAACTCACATTGGTGCCATTAGTAGAGTTCTTGAGTTGGAAAGGAAAAATGCTTGCGCAGGAGAAGCTCAGCGCAAGACAGAAACGCAGAAGACTCGGAGCAAATCGATAACTTGCAGAGAACAGGGGACGCCCGTAGAGACCTTCGCACACACTCACTCGCATGGGAAGGGAGACGCAGGAACACTCTTGCTCAGGATGAAGAGATGCAAGGGAGAGGTTTCGGCGCTAGGGTTCGGCAAGGAAGGGTTTTTCGCGAAGTTAATCGGTTGGTGGATCGGTCCACCAACCAGAATTTAATGCATCTGAACGGATCACCGTTTGATCTGATCGCGCCCAGACCCATCAGGCTATAGCCTGATCGGACTGAACCGAGCTTGATCTGTCGGGTGACCGATCAGGCAAGCTCCTGATCGATCGGTTGATCGATCAGGGAGAGATCAGTAGATTCGGGAGGCTTACTGTGAGCCCCCTGATCGGTCTATGGACCGGTCCCAGCAGGGTGCCAGATCGGTCCGGGGACCGATACAGGCTGGCTCAGTAAGCTTGGTCAAAATTTCGAAAAGTCACTGCTTGCCTCGTTGATCGGTCTGTGGACCGATCACCATAGGAAGGAGCCAGATCGGTCCGTGGACCGATCAGCCCTATGCCTGATCGGTCCGATGACCGATCAGGGTTCTTGATACTCCCTGATACGAACTGAAATGTTCAGTTTCAGAATTTCTGAATCTTTCCAAGGAAATCTGGTGAAGTTTATCGAACTTGGACATGATCTCATGACTAAAATTGATCCCTGAATAAGGATCAAGAGTCCTTATAGATTCAACAATCACTTTGATCCATCTAAATGGAGTCAAACTCAATCAACAATCATTCAAGCAATTTCAACTAAGTTTGTATCAAATCCAATGTTCCAATCAAGTTTCCTTGATTGGAATGTCCAAGTATGATCATGAAGCCATATACACATATGTTATACAATGGTTTTCCCCATACTTGGTCACCACAGTGATTATTATCTTGTCAACTTAATTTCTCAAGGGATGCATTGACATTTTGAGAAACTTAGTTGAACTTAACATCTCACCCCATATCTAGCAAACAAAAACGTTTTGTTAACCCTTATAGTTTGTGTGAGATGCCCCCAAAGTTACCCAATTGTTTCCCAACAATTTCGAAATAATCATGAAGGGTTTGAAAGCATTTTGAAATTCATGAAGCGCGACACATTCCCAACTCCCGTCTTAGGAAACTAAATTCATTCTCGGGAAGTGGTTTAGTGAAAATGTCAGCTAGGTTTGACTTGGACTCTACATGTGAGAGTACAATATCTCCCCTAGCTACATGATCCCTAATGAAGTGGTGACGCACCTCAATATGTTTGGTCCTAGAATGATGGACTGGATTCTTGGTTAAGTTAATTGTGCTAATGTTATCACATAACACTTGCACACCCTTGTAACTCAATCCATAATCCTCTAAAGTATTTATCATCCACAACAATTATGATACACTCTCTCCCATGGCGATATATTCTGCCTCGGTCGTGGAGAGAGCAACACAATGTTGCTTCCGACTTGACTAACTTACTAAGGACGAACCTAAGAATTGACAACCCCCACTTGTGCTTTTCCGGTCCAACTTACATCCAGCGTAGTCGGAATCCGTATAGCCAATTAAATCAAATGATTCGGTACGGGAGTACCATAGACCGACTCCAATTGTGCCTTTGAGATATCTCAAAATTCGCTTAACAGCGATTAGGTGAGATTCCTTGGCACAAACTTGATACCTAGCGCACATACCCACAGCGAAAAGAATATCAGGTCGACTAGCTGTGAGGTATAGCAAACTACCTATCATGCTTCAATATTGAGTTAAATCAACAGGTTTACCACCTTCATCATTGTCTAATCTTATGTTTGTAGCCATAGGAGTTGTTACCTCTTTTGAATCACTCATATTGAATTTTCGAAGCATTTCTTGTGTGTATTTCGATTGGTGCACATGGATCCCATCACGAGTTTGCTTGATTTCGAGTCCAAGGAAGAAAGTCAACTCTCCCACTAGACTCATCTCAAATTCATTTTCCATGTGTCCAATAAATTCATTCAAATAGCCCTTATTGTTTGAGCCATAAATTATGTCATCGACATATACTTGGGCTACAAAAATATTGTCACCATCTCTTCGTAGAAATAGTGTAGGGTCTATTTGGCCTCTAACGAAGTCCTTCTCAATTAGGAATATCGACAACCGCTCATACCAAGCTCGGGGTGCTTGTTTGAGGCCATAAAGTGCCTTTTTGAGCTTGAACACGTGGTTTGGAAATTCGGTACTCTCAAACCCCGGAGGTTGTTCGACGTAGACCTCTTCTCTAATCAAACCATTCAGAAAGGCCGACTTGACATCCATTTGGTATAGCTTGAAGCCATAATGTGCTGCAATGCAAGCATCAATCCGATGGATTCTAATCGTGCCACAGGAGCATAGGTCTCATCATAATCAAGACCTTCAACTTGACTGTAGCCCTTGGCTACTAAGCGTGCCTTGTTTTTAATGATTTCTCCCTTATGGTTCAATTTGTTCTTGAAGACCCATTTGGTTCCAATAATGGAGGTCTTCTTGGGTCTAGGGACTAAGTCCCAAACTTGACTCCTTTCGAATTGACCTAGTTCATCTTGCATTGCAATGATCCAATCGAGATCATTTAATGCTTCATCAATTTTCCTAGGTTCAAGTTCGGAAATTAAGGCAACTTCATTAGCCTCATTTCGGAAGAATGATCTAGTTCTAACCCCCTGATGGATGTCTCCAACAATTTAGTCTTTGGGATGACTAGAGGCTAATCTAGTTTGCCTAGGAGTTGGTGGTGCTTCTTGAACGGGTTCACTAGACACAAGTCCAGCCTCAGGATCCGGCTGATCAATGGGTTGTCTAGGTTCTCCGTCATCAGACTCATCACCATCAACAACACTTGGAATTTCATTCAAACTTAGTCTCCTAAGTTCGAGTTGAACTCCTTCTACATTTTCTGATTGGTCACTTGATTTTGGAATTTCTTCAAATACCACATCAGAAGACTCTTCAACTAATCTAAATTTCTTGTTGTAGACTCGGTAGACTTTGCTAACGAGGGAGTACCCGACTAGTATCCCTTCATCAGCTTTTGCCGTGAACTTTCCAAGGTGGTCCTTGGTGTTTAGAATGAACACCTTACAACCAAACACCCTAAGGTGTTTAACCGTAGGTGGTTTCCCAAACCAAAGTTCATGGGGAGTCTTTCCTAGAAACCTATGAATGAGGACCCCATTTTGCACATAGCAAGCTGTATTTACAGCTTCAGCCCACAAGTAACTCGGTAGTGAGTACTCATTGAGCATGCTTCGTGCCGCTTCTTGTAAAACACGGTTCTTCCTCTCTACAACACCATTTTGTTGTGGTGTTCTAGGAGTAGTGAACTCATGCTTATAACCTCTATCTTGACAGAATTCTAAAAACTTTTGGTTTTGAAATTTACCTCCATGATCACTTCTAATTGTCTTAATCGTTGATGATTTTTCATTTTCAACACTTCTACAAAAAGAAATGAAGATATCGAAGGTTTGGTCTTTATATTTTAAAAAGTAAGTCCATGTATAGCTAGTAAAATCATCAATGATAACAAAGCAATATCTACTTCTATTCAATGATATGATGGTACTACAATCAAATAGATCCATATGAAGTAAATCTAATGCATTGGAAGTACTTACAACGCTTTTACCTTTATGTGCAGATTTTGTTTGCTTACCCATTTGACATGCATTACAAAGTTTGTCTTTCTCATACTTGATGCTTGGTAAACCACGAACCAATCCCTTGTTGGCCAACTTCCGGATGTTCTTCATGTTAACATGTGCTAACCTCCGGTGCCAAAGGGTGGACTCTTCTTCTCTTGACATGAGACACTTAGCAAAAGCATTAGTAGCACTTTTAAATGAAACTTGATAAATATTGTCTACTCTTGCTCCTACTAGTACCGTGTCCAAGGTGTCATGTTGTCTAACTAGATATTGACTTGGTTAGAAGTCAATTGTGTAACCCATGTCACACAATTGACTGACACTTAGGAGATTAAATTTCATCCCCTTGACTAGAAGAACATTTGAAATTCTAAGACATTCGGATATTTGAATGTCTCCTATTCCTATGACCTTAAGACTACCATTGTTACCAAATGATACATTACCTCTACTTTTCTTGTGAAGTGTGGTAAACAATGATCTATCCCCGGTCATGTGTTTGGAGCATCCACTATCAACGAACCATGTTGATAGATGCTCCCCCTCAATCATTACCTCTCCATCATCCGAAGATGATGAAGTCGCGTTTGAGGAGCTTGAAGATTCATCACTGCTCTCCTCTCCAAGAGCCATGAGTGTCACTTGCCTTGTGCTCTTCTCCTCCTTCTCTTCATCGGATGAGCTTGAGGATGACTCATCCCAAGTGGCTTTCAATGCCTTCTTCTTCTTCTTGAATTTCTCTTCTTTTCTTCAGGATTTCTCTTCCTTTTTCTTCTGTTTCGGACATTCATTCTTGAAATGCCCTTTTCTACCACACTCAAAGCAAGATGCATTAGTCTTATCAAGTTTGGATTCACTAGAGTTACCTCTACTCTTGAAACGTCGATTCCTTCGCATCATCCTTCGCACGAAGTTCGCCATTTCGGATGAAGAGGAGTCGCTGCCATCTTCTTCGGAATAGGACTCGGATTCAGAAGAGGATGAAGACGAAGAGACCTCCTTCTCCTTCTTCTTCTCCTTCTTCTTCTTGTTTGACCGTTCACCTGCAACTAAGGCAATCCCCTTCATGCAATTCCATCTCACAAAATAAATCATCCAACTTTACAATGGAAAGATCCTTGGAAACTTTGTAGGCATCTACCATGGATGACCACAAAGCATTCCTTGGAAAGGCTTTCAAGACATATCTCACAAGATCGCAATTCTTGACCTTTTCATCAATCGAATGAAGTCCATTGAGGACTTCCTTGAACCGGCTATGAAGCTCACTTACCAATTCATTCTCCTTCATGGAGAGATTTTGGAGTTGATTGAGGAACAAATCCCTCTTGGTGATTCTTGAGTCTCGAGTGCCCTCATGAAGTTCGATGAGTTTGTTCCACAGGTCCTTTGCACTTGTGAAAAGACCAACCTTGATGAGTTGGTCTTTGTTCATGCCACATTGTAGAGTGACAACCGCCTTCGCGTCGGCTTCACTCTTCCTAGTTTGTTCAGCAGTCCACCTCCACGATTAGAGTTCTTTGCCTTCATCATTTTTCGGAGGGGTGAATCCCTCCTTCACCGCGAACCAAGTGTGGATATCCATCTTCAAATAGTATTCCATCTATGATCTCCAATATTGAAAGTCGGCACCATCAAAGAATGGAGGTCGGGTGGTGGAGAAGCCTTCTCTCAACGCCATCTTGTTGATAACTCTCAGATGTTAAGCCGTAGACAGAGCCCCAAGCTTTGATACCACTTGTTGGAAACCAGATGGCTAGAGGGGGGGGTGAATATAGCCAATCTCTTTTACCTTTAAACACTTATGAAGTTTCTGCACTTAACTTATCAATAGCACAGCGGAAGAAGCAAAGGAAAACGAAGCAGTGCAGTAAACTAAAAACAGAAATGAAAGCAAACAACGACAGCTACCAAGATCGCTAACAAGAGGGTTTATAAGGTTCGGGGATAACTTGCCCCTACTCCTTGGCATGCCCTTAAGGTGGGTGATCCCTTGATCGTCGGCAGATCAAGTCCCGGTGTTTACCGGATATAATGCAACCTCCTTCTAGGTGGAGAAACCTCTCCACAGCGTTTCAAACAAGAATATAGATTTAAGCTTAATGAAACACAGAGAATACTCTTACTCGGCACCTAGCAAGGACAAGAGCACAGCGAGCTTATCCCGATCTCCACCCAGCGACGATCTCACGCAAGGACTCCCTCCTTCGTGTCTTCTCACTGTTGGACTCCAAGCTCCTTGTTCTTTCCTCCCAGCACTTACGTAAGAGTTGGTTGCTTCTCGATTGTAGTTGCTTACTCAAAGTGATGAAGACTTCAGAAACACAGCAAGCAAGTTGTGGAGAAACACAAAGCGCAGCAAGAACTTCAGCAAGCTCAACACAGAAAACTGTCGAACACTTCTCTGCTTCAGCCGAAGTCTTCTTCTCCTTTTTGTTTCTCCATCAAGCATCAGATGACACCATCCCTGCAGCTCCCAACTGCTCATCTGCCAACGACAGCTACCACTGAGCTATCCCTGGACTCCCTGAGCTTCCCTCAGCCAAGCTCCAGTCTCAACTCCAGTCTGCAGCTCGGCCGTTGCAACCTGAGATGGAAAAACGGACAAACCTGCTCCAAGGAAAGCCTCCATTGACTTCTCCTTGAGTGTTTGAATCCTCCCGCGTCACCTGCAACTTAATCAGACTGTTAGAGTAGTATATCACACAGTAAATTAAGATTCAGAAGTGAAGCGTAGAGAATCGGATATGATCAGACGCTCTGATCGCGTCTGACAGTGCAATTTGAATTAAAGTGATCGGTCATCGGACCGATCCAGGGCTTGTGGGTCGGTCACCAGACCGATCCACTGCTTCGCTGGGATTCCCAGCTCTCGCAGCTATACACGCCTGATTGGTCACCGGACCGATCAGAGTGAAGCCTGATCGGTCACCAGACCGATCAGAGTGGAGCCTGATCGGTCACTCAGACCGATCAGGACAAATGAACAGTGATTCTTTAATCAGATCCTAAGTCCCTGATCGGTCACCGGACCGATCCAGGGTCTGATCCGGAGGAGAACTCACTCACTGTCCGCTCCCTGATCGGTCACCAGACTGATCAGGAGCAAGGCAACGAGGAAGCTGCCTGCTCCCTGATCGGTCACCAGACCGATCAGGAGCCACACAGTAGGTTCCCAACCTCACTGTGCGCTTCTTGATCGGTCACCAGACCGATCAGTCCTCGCTGGATCGGTCACCAGACCGATCCACGAAGAAGCAGCGTGCCAATATCCCTGATCGGTCACCAGACCGATCCAGGGACTCAAACCTAGCCCTCCAAGCTAGGGATTCATCCACCTTAGCCCTCCAAGCTAAGAATTTTTCCATCTAACTCTCTAAGTTGGGAATTTGCACCTAACCCTCCAAATTAGGACTTCTCACCTAGCCCTCCAAGCTAGGACTTTTAACCCAACCCTTCCGAGTTAGAACTTCATCCAACCTAGCCCTCTAAGCTATGCACCTGACCCTCCAAGCCAGGACTTTTTCACCTAATTCTCTAAGATGGGAATTTGCACCTAACCCTCCAAGTTAGGACTTTTCACCTAGCCCTCCAAGCTAAGACTTTTCACCTAGCCCTCCAAGCTAGGACTTTCACCCACCTCTTCCGAATTAGGACTTTTCATACACCTAGCCCTCCAAGCTAGGATTTTCAACACCTAACCCTCGAGGGTAGGATTTTCAACACCTAACCCTTCAGGGTAGGATTTTCCAACACCTAGCCCTCCAGACTAGGATTTTCCATACCATGCTTGATCCCCCATCAGGACTTAATCATAATCAATCATCATCCACCTAAACTAAAATCGGTGTCAACACCAAAACAACAATCAGGGCCAGACTGCATCAACAGACTGAACCCTTTGACTACTAAGCGGACTTTATTTCTCACTATTTCTCTTTGATCATTTAGCTTATTTCTAAAAACCCACCTAGTATCAATAATGGATTTGCCATCAGGTTTAGGTACTAGTACCCAGACCTGGTTTCTCTCAAACTGGGCTAACTCTTCTTGCATTGCTATGATCCAATCAGGATCAGGTAAGGCTTCCTCTATAGTCTTAGGTTCAATTTTTGAAATCATTGCAATCTGACTAAGGTTCCTATAGGAGGACCTAGTTTTGACTCCTAAAGTTGGATCACCCACAATTTGATCAGTTGGGTGACTGAGTCTAGGTTTCTTAGTTTTTCTAGAGCTTGGTTCAGCCTCAGGTTCGGTCGGTCGGTTTGGTTCAGTATTTGGTTCAACTACTTGGGTAGGTTCAATTGTTGGTTCAATGGACTCAATAGTTGGTTCAATAGTTAGTTCATTTAGGGGTTTAATTAAAGGTTCAACAGTTTGTTCATTATCTTCTTGATCAGTATTTGATGAATTTAGATCTGGATTATCGGATTTTGAGTTAATTTCTTCATCAAATATTAGATTTGTTGTTTCTTCAATTTTCTTAGTTTGTTTGTTGTAAACCCTATAGGCTCTACTTGTTGTTGAATATCCTAAGAAGATGCCTAGGGTTGACTTAGACTGGAATTTACCTAGATAGTCCTTGGTGTTTAGGATATGGACTTTGCACCCAAAGACCCTTAGGTAATGTAAGTTTGGAAGTCTATGGTAGTATAATTCATAGGGTGTTTTATTGTGTCGTTTGTTAATTAGGACCCTATTTTTTATGTAGCAAGCCGTATTAATTGCTTCTGCCCAAAATTGGTTAGCTAGGTTAAATTCATTGAGCATAGCCCTAGCGGCTTCCTGTAGGGTTCTATTTTTCCGTTCATCTATCCCATTTTGCTGGGGGGTTCTAGGACACGAAAATTCGTGTATATACCCATTTACCTTACAAAACTCCTCGAATCGTTGATTTTCAAACTCTCCCCCATGGTCACTCTTAAGTCTTTTGATTTTGGTATCGTTTTGATTTTCAATTAACTTACAAAAATCACTAAATAGGTTTAGGGTTTCATCTTTGGTCTTCAGGAACCTTACCCAGGTAAATCTAGAGTAATCATCAACAATTACTAAGTAGTACCGGTTTCCGCTTAGTGACTTGACTCCATGAGAATCAAATAGGTCAAGGTGTAGGAGCTCAAGTGTGGTTTGAGTTAGATCAGATTGAATTAGTTTGTGATTAGACCTGGTTTGTTTACCTTGATTACATGATTTATATATTAAGTTTTCATGGTTTTTAATTTTAGGTATACCTTTAATTAGGCCAAGTTGGGTGATTTTTGAAATTAATCTTAGATTAGTGTGTCCTAATCTCCTATGCCAGAGGTTTGATTCTTCTAACTGAGTTAACATGCATTTAGGTACTAAGGGTAGGTTTATGGTGTAAACATTATTTTTCCTAGAGCCCTTAAGCATGATTTCTAAGTCTTGCAAGTTTCTAATCAGGCAGTTGGAGTTGGTAAAGGTAACTACATAGCCAGTATCACATAATTGACTTATGCTAAGCAGGTTAAATTTAAAATTTTCAACCAACAGAACCTTTTTAATAACAAAGTTAGATTTAAGTTCAATGTTACCTGACCCAATCACCTTGAGTGTAGCATTGTTGCCAAATGCTACTGAGCCTAGGTTCTTGAACTTGATTTTGGTGAATTTCAATTTATCCCCATTTATGTGTCTGGAGGACCCGCTATCCAACATCCATTGGTCCAAATCTTTATGTTCATACACATAAAGAGTTTTGTTGATTTGGATCCAAATAGAATTAAGGATAGCCTAAATTGATTTTCACAGCCTAGTCTGTCTCACCCAATCTAGAGTTATCAATCACGTTAGCCTTATGAGGTTTTGTAAGACAGGTTTTAGTAGATAGAATTATTTTGAAAAATCATGATTTATTTTGAAAAAGTTAAATTAATTTTGAAAACACTTGGATGAATCTACGATTAACTGAAAGTTTGTGTTAGATTCAAATTTGACAAAGAATAATTTGAATTTGAATTTCAAAAATTGGATTTCAGGTCTTGGTGAGGCACTAGGCTTTCTTTGGCCGTAGCCTTATTGGATCATCAACCCTTTCCTTGACAAAGCCTTTTAATGAAATTTCATTTTCAAATTTACTTTTTGAAAAATTCTGGTCTAACTAGTTTGGGTCTTGGATCGGTAGCTTCGGCTAGTTCCACCAAAATGGCTTCCCTAACGTACTATCATCTCACCGCCACCCAATGCTATGTTGTTCAAATTTCAATTAATTGGTTTGGTCCTTAATCTAACCAGTCCTAGGTCTAAGCATGAAAAATTACAGAAAATAAATAGACAAGCAATCATGCAAATTAAAATAATAAAAGAAATTCATTTAACTATGAAAATTGTTTTTAATTTGGCTCCCCCTGGACTAAAGTCACGATAATGGTTTGGTAAGATATGAATCTTGTCCTTGGGGATTCAATACTGATTTGATCCAGTTTGTTTGTTCAGGCACAGTTTAGGTACCCATGCCTGAGCTTTAGGTCTAAACTGATTCAGTACAGCATAGTATGACCTTTGTCTAGCCTTGGTTCGATAGCCTAACCCGGATCGATTTAGAACCGACTTCTGTTTTCCAAGGATCATGTCAAGACCCTTGGAACCATAAGTGAATCGTTCTAAGGCTTCTCTAAGGTCCTTGACTTGAGTTTTCGAGGAGTTCTCTTTCTCAAGTTTTTCAACTTGAGTAGAGGTTCCTTCTTGAACCTTCTTAGTTAAGAATCTAGAGTCAGCTCCCTCTTTCAGGAGTTTTACTTCCTGTCGGAGGGACTCGACTCGGATTTTGGCTTTCGCCAAGTCGCGAGAAAGGTAAGAAATTAATTCAGTTAATTGAATTTTAGTAAATCCACTTACAGTGATTTCACCGTCCTCTGAAAATGTAAGCTTTCCATCGTCCGGCTCCGATTCTAACTTGGTCTCGATTTCTTCGGAGGCAGTCAGGGTGAGCAAGTTTGACTGTGGGGCCTCTTCTTCTTCTTCGGAGGAAGACTCATCCCACGTTGCTTGAAGAGTCTTCTTCCTTCTTGTCTTCTTTGTTTCCTTCATATTGGGGCATTCCGTTTGTAGTGACCCTTCTTTTTGCACTCGTAGCAGGTCACATTTGGTTTGGTCTTTTCATTTGAAGGTTCAGCTGGTTCTTCCTTCTTTCGGCTGGCTTTTCTTCTATTGGATTGATTCTTCAACTCCTTGTAGTAGTTCCGAGCAAGCCTGACCAGCTTGGGTCGATCTCCTTCGCTTTCTTCTGAGTCCGAGTCTGAGTCAGACTCGGGTGCAGGTTGGGGCTTCTTCTTAGTCATCTTTCCAGTTTTACCTGCAACAAAAGCAATGCCTTTCTCGGCCAGGATGCAGTTAGTCTGCTCATGTAATTCAAGCTCGGAAAATAACTCATCTAATTTAATTTTAGACAAATCCCTTGAAATTTTGTACGCATCTACCATAGATGCCCACAAAGTATTTCTTGGGAAATCATTAAGAGTATACCTGATCAGGTCACAGTTTTCTACCTTGTGACCGATTGTGTGTAGGTCGTTCATCAGTTCCTGAATTCTGGCGTGAAGCTGGGCTGCAAATTCGCTGTCGTTCATCTTGATTGTGTACAGCTTGTTTAGTAGTAGGTCCCTCTTGCTGATTCGGGTGTCGGAGGTCCCTTCGTGCAACTCAATTAGCTTACCCCAGAGTTCCTTTGCACTGTTGAATGGTCCCACCCGGTTCAGCTCTTCTTTGGTTAGTCCGCATTGGAGTGTCTGGGTTGCTTTGGCATCAGCTTCAATTTTCCTTTTTAGGGCGGTAACACATTCGGTGTAGGATTGTGGCACTCCGTCAGCATTTTTAGGGATTTCCAGACCAGACTGGATTATTATCCACATGTCCACCTGAGTTTTCAGGTGGACTTCCATCCTACTCTTCCAGTAGGAGAAATCCTCCCTACTGAAAAGTGGTGGTCTAGCTGTACTGAATCCTTCTTGCATGACCATTTAGTAATTATTGAAATAATAACAAAAAAACTATCCCAAGACTTGGTCTTGGATTAGCAGTGTGGGAATATTAAAAGAATTTATCGAGTGGTGTTGCACCAACCTCGATTAACGATAAAAATTCGATCGGAAAAAGAAAAAAATTCGAAGAAAAAATCCGAAAAAACTCTCAAATTGGTGGTTGCACCAAATTTGAGCTTCCTCGCTCTGATACCACTTTTTGGATCGAGAAAACACGATAGAGGGGGGTGAATATCGTGAAAACGTTTCGGATAAAACTTTAAGAGAATACGCAGTGGAAATTAAAAACACACACAAGGAACACAAGCATTTTTACTTGGTTCGGAGTCGCGGTCGGCTCCTACTCCAAGGCTCACGATCCTTGACCGTTTACTGTGGGCAATTCTATAATGCGTAAAGTTTTACAGAGATTTGTACAGTAGTAGTGCAGTAAAAAAGAATAATTTAACTCTTCGTTACCGACGCCCGGTGTGGATTGTACTTCGGTGCGGAGGGTCGTCGTCAGCGCTAGAACCTCGAGATCAGAAGTTTCCGGAGCAGAGCGCTTGAGCGAAGAGCGTTGGGGCGTTGGAAAAGTGTGTTCTGAAGCCTTGGGGATCGAGCCCCTTTTATAGCACTCCTGGGGACGCCCTGGACGTTGGGGGCGCCCTCCACGTGCCTCTGGATCCGCAAACCCCTATCCGAAACTCGGTCAGCCCTTATCCCTCTAGGATCGGGCTCGGAGCTGACGGGGGCGACGGGACACTGGGGGCGCCCCGGTTGACTTGGTCTGCTGGCTTCTCACTTGAATTCGCTTCGATCACTTGTTTTGCTTGGACCCGGGGCGCCCGAGGCATCCAGGGCGCCAGGGAGCTTGAGGGCGCCTGGCCCAGTGAGCTTCCGAAGTGATTCTTGCTCAACTTGTTTTGCCTTCACCTTGGGGGCGCCCGGGACCTCCGGGGCGCCCTGCCCAGCTATCTGCCCCTCTCCTTTGGGGCGTTCTGAGCTACAGAAACACATTCCTTCGGTCCTGCATTCAAGGTTAGTTCCAAAACAGCAAAGCAAGAAATGTTAGGTTTATACAGCCTTAGCTGTCTTGGTTCTGACTTCGGGTCTCCCAAATGGAACCCTAGGTCGAACCGACGTCTACTGTTCCCTCAACGGGGAACACGTCCTCACCTACTCCTCTCAGGAGAGTTTACCTTTTGCCAACCGGCTCCTCCGGTTGGACTTTTGCCGAGCAATCCTTCTCCAGGTGCCTAGCAGCCCTTCGCCAGGTCTTAGATTCCCAGCAGCCCTTCGCCAGGTGCCTAGCAGTCCTTCGCCAGGTCTTCAGGTTTCGATGCCTAGCAGTCCTTCGCTAGGTGCCCAGCAGCCCTTCGCCAGGACTTCTTTTTGCACACTCAGTGAGCACATTAGACCAACATAACATCTTAACTTTTGAACCCTTTGCCAATATCAAAACCCAGGTTCGACTTAGGTGCTGCCTGCACCAACAGATAAGGCACGACACACAGGCCGTATTATGAATTACATTACAACATGTATACATACATATACAACCAATCATATTGGGGTTAAGACCATAACCATGCACCATGTCATCAATCACAAACAATATATTTAAGACATCAATTTTTATTATGATTGTAAAAATGCTCATGAGCCGAAACCATAGGTTATAAAATTTATTGAGTACAATCGAACCATAGCATATTTTCATATTTCATATGATGATGTTATGGACTTTTAGTTTGATCAATACAAACTTTTGTATCTCGACAAATGCTCATACATTATACAATCCATAATAAAATTATGTCCTACTTCTATATCACATATAAAAATTTTTCTAAACTTTGTACGATCTTTCGCAAGTGGCTCTGATACCACTGTAAGGATCTATAAGTAAAAATATTTAAAAATCGTAGCAGAAATAATAGATCCCATGAGCGATCCATGCGAAACAAAACTCATACAAAATTAATTTATAAATTCCTATCATATAGATATACCTTTGGCGCGTGTCTTTCGCTTATCCCGCTTGTCCGAGGTATGTCAGATCTTTTGCACGTTCAAGTGTCTATGCCTTTATGCATATCCATGTGAATACGATCTCTCAAGCATCGGAGAAGAATCGCCTTTGTGGTGCTTGCCATAAGAGGAGATTTACAAAATAAGAAAGAGAGGGAGAAGAGAGGATTTCGGCCAATGGAAGGAAAAATAACAAGTAATACATCCAAATGTCAAGAAAAACTCTTTTATACTCATCCCGTGGATATGAAGAGTTTTTGTCCCTTTAGTTTTCCTTCATTAAAGCCAATAAAAATCCAATTAGAGCACATGTTTCTCATGTGACTCTTCAACTTATCTTCATTAAATAAAAAAAAACTTTTCATCTTCCTCTATTATTAAATCATTAAATATTTTAATAAATTAATATCTCATTTAAATGTAATTGAATTTAATCTAAATGAGTCTAACTCAAATTAGATCTGAATCCCATAATCCAATTGGATTCACTTGAGTCTAACTCAATTAATTAATTCAGATCAAATCTTAGTCAAACTAAGATCAATTAATCTCTAAAACTCGTGTTCTTAGTGTGTAACCCAATAGGTTCTCATAACGTTGGCAATGTGTCTAAACTACTTTAGACACATAAACAATAAGCGACATCTAGCAATGCATAATTGCTACCCAAGTGACGAGAATACGACTTAACTTCCATGACTATGACAATGTATGATCTTGTCCTTTTATCCTTGATATCTAGATTAACCAATGAGATATAGACCTTGTCATTCTCGATCAATCTTTATGTTTCTTGATCTCTGAGTAGAATCACTAAAACAAATGAGTTCAATATCTCATATTGACTCATTTGAGCATAAGTTTTAGTAGTCCTACTCGATCAAGGGTGTTGGAAACGAGATGGCTAGAGAGGGGGGGTGAATATAGCCAATCACTTTTCTTTAAAACTTAACAAGTTTCCTGCACTCAACTTATCAGTAGCACAGCAGAAGAAACGAAATGAAGCAGTGCAGTAAATGAAAACAGAAACCAAAATCAAACAACCACAATTAGCAAGATCGCTAACAAGGAGGGTTTACAAGGTTCGGGGATAACTTGCCCCTACTCCTTGGCGTGCCCTTAAGGTGGGTGATCCCTTGATCGTCGGCAGATCAAGCCCCGGTTATCACCGGATAGAAAGCAACCTCCTTCTCGGTGGAGAAACATCTCCACATTGTTTCAATCACAGATAAAGTTTAAGCACAAAGAAACAACTAGAAGGATCTTACTCAAACACTTAGCAAGGACAAGAACACAACAAGCTTCCCTGGGTGGAGTGGCGATCTCACACAAGAACCCTTCCTCGTGTCTTCCCACTGTCGGACTCCAAGCTCCTTGTTCTCTCCTTCAAGCGCTCAAGTAATGGATGATTTCTTCTCGAAATTAGTGGCTTGCTCAAAGTAATGAAGCTTCAAGAACACAGCAAGCTCATAATGGAGAACTCAAGGCGCAGCAAGAAGATTAGTTCCAGAACTCTCAAAACTCTGCTTCCACGAAGCCAGCTTCCGCGCTTTTGATTCTCCACACAGCACCAGGTGACAACATCCTCCGTAGCCTCCAGCTACCACGCTGCCAACGCCAGCTACCACTGAGCCCTCTCTGGTCTTCCTGAGATCCCCTCAGCCAAGCCCCAGTCCCCGCTCCAGTCTGCAGCTCGGCCGTTGCAACCTGAAACGGAGAATCGGACAAACCTGCTCCAAGGAAAGCCTCCATTGACCTCTCCTTGAGTGTTTGAATCCTCCCCTGTCACCTGCAGCTTAATCAGGGTGTTAGAGCAGCGTATCACACAGTAAATCAAATATCAGATGTAAGTGGCAGCAAATCGGATATGATCAGACGCTCTGACCGCGTCTGACAGTGCAATTTGAATTAAAGTGATCGGTCACCGGACCGATCCAGGACTTGTGGATCGGTCACCAGACCAATCTACTGCCGTGCTGGGATACCCAGCTCTTACGGCAACACAGGCCTGATCGGTCACCAGACCGATCAGGGTGAAGCCTGATCGGTCACCAGACCGATCAGAGTGAAGCATGATCGGTCACCCAGACCGATCAGGACAGATGAACAGAGATTTATTAATCAGATCCAAAGTCCCATCCTGAGTCCCTGATCGGTTACCGGACCGATCCAGAGTCTGATCAGCAAGGGAACTCACTCACTTTCCGCTCCCTGATCGATCACCAGACCGATCAGGAGCAAGGCAGCGAGGAAGCAGCCTGCTCCCTGATCGGTCACCGGACCGATCAGGAGCCACACAGTAGGTTCCCAACCTCACTGTGCGCTCCCTGATCAGTCACCAGTCCGATCAGACATCGCTGGATCGGTCACCAGACCGATCCACGAAGGAGCAGCGTGCCAATGTCCCTGATCGGTCACCAGATCGATCCAGGGACTCAACCCTAGCCCTCCAAGCTAGTGTTTCATCCACCTTAGCCCTCCAAGCCAAGGATTTTTCCATCTAACCCTCCAAGTTGGGAATTTGCACCTAACCTTCCAAATTAGGACTTTTCACCTAGCCCTCCAAGCTAGGACTTTTCACCCAACCCTTTCGAGTTAGAACTTCATCCAACCTAGCCCTCCAAGCTAGGCACCTGACCCTCCAAGCCAGGACTTTTTCACCTAATTCTCCAGGATGGGAATTTTCACCTAACCCTCCAAGTTAGGACTTTTCACCTAGCCCTCCAAGCTAGGACTTTTCACCCAACCCTTCCGAATTAGGACTTTCCCAATACCTAGCCCTCCAAGCTAGGATTTTTCACACCTAACCCTCCAGGTTAGGATTTTCCAACACCTAGCCCTCCAGACTAGGATTTTCAACACCTAACCCTCCAGGTTAGGATTTCCCAACACCTAGCCCTCCAGACTAGGATTTTCAACACCTAACCCTCCAGGTTAGGATTTTCCAACACCTAGCCCTCCAGACTAGGATTTTCCATACTATGCCTGATCCCCAATCAGGACTTAATCATAATCAATAATCATCCACCTAAACTAAAACGGTGTCAACACCAAAACAACAATCAGGGCCAGACTGCATCAACAAAGGGGTCCACAGATATCACTCCCATTATATGGGAGGGATAGATCTCATCTACATCGCTCACATCCCTCCACATAATTCATTACATACCCAGTGATCGCCTTTATAGTCCACCCTGTTACGGGTGATATTTGACGATACCAAAGTACATAACTCCTTATGTAGAGAACCGTAATGACTTCAGGTCTAAGGACTATTCATACTAATAGTCACATGAGAAAGTTTAGACACTAATATGACAATCTATGAAACTTTCTCAAGGCGAGTAAATTCAGTACCAATTCTCTAATGTATACCCATGTGTCAACTTGATATCATATATCCATGACTTGTAAGATCAAGTCATCAATTGACCTACATGCTAGTCTTCATGCATTAATATTGTCCTTGAATATTAATTCTTGACTAGGAATGATTTAGTGTAGTATTCTCTACATCATCTCACTATCGATTCAACCAATCGATATGATGTAAATAATAACCTACTACCCAAGGACATTATTATACATAGTTATTTGACACAAATATAAAGTATAATAACCAAACATACCTTTATTAATAATAGAATATGATACAAAAAGTCTCTAGTCAATTATCACATAATTAGCTCTAGGGCTCCTACTAACACAGAGTGGATGGATTGTAAGGATGGCAATGATTTAGTTTATGACTCAGAGCCTCTACAACCCTCTCCGTTGTTCGGCACGATGAGGACATATTAGATGATACCCCAGACGCTATTAGGACTTCTGACGCATCACTATCCATTCTTGTAGATGTTCTTGATGTAGCCCCCGGTATACATTTTGTTGAAGTTCAAGATGAGATTATAGAGGGGGTTGATATTAACGATGGAAGCCTTATGGGTACATCAAGAACACTTGGACACTTGGAGAGGTGGCTAACATAGTGGTGATGGATGAGAATGTCGATGTACACCCTTATGAGTGGGAAGTGGTGGTTAGTTGGAAACATCGAGACTTCACCTTCCCACCTCTGTCGAAGTCAAGAATTGTACTAAGAAAGGCCCTGACATCATTTATGGTAGTTATTTTCCTAGCTTGGGTGCTAGGACTAAACCCCTTCGATCTCTAGATTGTACATACAAGGAGGCAATAAAGGAGAGAGCTTTACTTCATCCTCTACTTAAGGCTCTTTCCCAACCATGGACAATTGGAAAGAAAGTCCGAATGTCACGCCTCGAGACCAATGGATCCGCTGGTCCAATATAAAATCGAACAGTATCTCCCCTGTCTGGCTGATAATTTACACATACACACAAACACCCACACAGTATAATTAACCTCAGGCCTCAAAAACAGATATATATCATATGAAATTAAACCATCACAATATGGAATATCGTAAAAACTCACTTGAGTTGTCCCCAAGGTAGGCGCGTAGCAAAACTGTTGGTGCAGACAGCACCCAAGTCAAACCTGGGTTTTGATAATGGCAAAGGGTTCAAAAGTTAAGATGTTATTTTGATCTAATATGTTACTTGAGTGTGCAGAAAGAAGTCCTAGCGAAGGACTGCTAGGCACCTAGCGAAGGACTGCTAGGCATCAAAACCCTAAGACCTGGCGAAGGGCTGCTGGGCACCTAGCGAAGGGCTGCTAGGAGTCTAAGACCTGGCGAGGAACTGCTAGGCATCTGGCGAAGGACTGCTTGGTACTGAAGACCTAGCGTAGGACTGCTAGGCACCGGGCGAAGGACTGCTTGGTACCAAAGACCTGTCGAAGGGCTGCTGGGCACCTGGCGAAGGATTGCTGGCAAAAGTCCAACCGGAGGAGCCGGTTGGCAAAAGGTAAATTCTCCTGAGAGGAGTAGGTGAGGACGCGTTCCCCATCGAGGGAACAGTAGGCGTCAGTTCGACCTAGGGTTCCATTTGGGAGACCCAAAGTCAGAACCAAGACAGCTAAGGCTGTATAAACCTAATATTTTATTGCCTTGTTTGTTGTGGAACTAACCTTGGATGCAGGGACCAAAGGAACGTGTTTCTGCAGCTCAGAACGCCCTAAAGGAGAGGGGCAGCAGCTGGGCTAGTCGCCCGGGAGGTCCCGGGCGCCCAAGGTCAAAGGCAAACAAGCAGTTGAGCAAAGATTGCTTCGGAAGTTCACTGGGCCAGGCGCCCTCAAGCTCCCGGGCGCCCTAAGTGTCCTGGGCGCCCTGGATGCCTCGGGCGCCCTGGGTCTAAGCCAACGAAGCGATTGAAGTGAATTCAGCCGAGAAGCCAGCAGACCAAGTCAACCGGGGCCCACCCAGTGTCCCGGGTGCCCCCGTCAACTCCGAGCCCGATTCTGGAGGGATAAGCTCTGACCGAGCTTCGGATGAGGGTTCTCGGATCCGAAGGCACGTGTCTGGTGCCCCCAGCGTCCCGGGCGCCCCCAGGAGGGCTATAAAAGGGGCTCAACCCCCAAGGCTTCGACAACAACTTTTCTAACGCCTCTACGCTCTTCGACTCAAGCGCTCTGCTCCGGAAACCTCCGATCTCGAGATTCTAAGCGCCGACGACGACCCTCCGCACCGAAGTACAATTCACACCAGACGTCGGTAACGAAGAGGAAACTTGTTCTTTTTTACTGCACTATAATTGTACAATTCTTTGTAAAACTTTATGCATTATAGAATTGCCCGCAGTAAACGGTCAAGGACCGTGGGCCTTGGAATAGGAGCCGACCGCGACTCCGAACCAAGTAAAAATCCTTGAGTTCTGTGCGTTTATTTTTAATTTCCACTGCACATTCTCTTTCTTCTAATCCGAAATGGTTTCACGATATTCACCTCCCCCTCTATCGTGTTTTCTCGATCCAACAAGTGGTATCAGAGCGGGGAAGCTCAAATTTGGTGCAACCACCAATTTGAGAGTTTTTCGGATTTTTACGAAATAATTTTTTGTTTTTTTTCGATCGAATTTTTTTTCGTTAATCGAGGTTAGTGCAACACCACTCGATAAAATTTTTTTTTCTTCTCGCACTGCTAATTCAAGACCAAGTCTTGGGACATTTTTTTTTGTTATCTTTGTTTCAGAATAATTCCTAAATGACCATGCATGAGGGCTTCAGTACCGGCTGACCACCACTCTTCAGTGGGGAGGATTTCTCCTATTGGAAGAGTAGGATGGAAGTCCACCTGAAAACTCAGGTGGACATGTGGATAATTATCCAATCCGGTCTGGAAATCCCAAGAAATTCTGAAGGAGTGCCACAACCTTACACCGAATGGGACGCTTCACTCAAAATAAAAATCGAGGCCGATGCTAAAGCAACCCAGACACTCCAATGCGGCCTAACCAAAGAAGAGCTGAACCGGATAGGACCATTCAACAGTGCAAAGAAACTCTGGGGTAAGCTAATTGAGTTGCACGAAGGAACCTCCGACACCCGAATTAGCAAGAGGGATCTACTACTAAACAAGCTGTACACAATCAAGATGAACGACAACGAATCTGCAGCCCAGCTCCACGCCAGAATTCAAGAGCTGATGAACGGTCTACACACAATCGGTCACAAGGTAGAGAATCGTGACCTGATCAGGTATGCTCTTAACGCCTTCCCGAGAAATACTTTGTGGGCATCTATGGTAGATACGTACAAAGTTTCAAGGGATTTGTCTAAAATTAAATTAGATGAGTTGTTTTCTGAACTTGAGTTACATGAGCAGACTAACTGCACACTGGCTGAGAAAGACATTGCTTTTATTGCAGATAAAATTGGTAAGATAACCAAAAAGAAGCCTCAACCTGCACCCGAGTTTGATTTAGACTCAGACTTAGAAGACAACGAAGGAGATCGACCCAAGCTGGTCCGGCTTGCCCGAAACTACTACAAGGAATTGAAGAATCAGTCCAACAGAAGAAAAGCCAGCCGAAAGAAGGAAGTACCAACTGATCCTTCAAATGAAAAGACCAAACCAAACGTGACTTGTTACGAATGCAAAAAGAAGGGTCACGACAAGATGGAATGCCCCAATCTGAAGGAGACAAAGAAAACAAGAAGGAAGAAGGCTCTTCAAGCAACGTGGGACGAGTCTTCCTCTGAAGAAGAAGAAGAGGCCTCACAGTCGAACCTGTTCGCCCTGACTGCCTCTGAAGAAATCGAGACCGAGTCAGAATCGGAGCTGGACGACGAAAAACTCACATTTTCAGAGGACGGCGAAATCACTGTAAGTGGGTTTTCTAGAATTCAATTAACTGAATTAATTGCTTATCTTTCTCGCGACTTGGCGAAAGCCAAAATCCGAGTCGAAACCCTGCGACAGGAAGTAAAACTCCTGAAAGAGGGAGCTGACTTTAGATCCTTAATTGAGAAGGTTCAAGGAACCTCTACTCAAGTTGAAAAACTTGAGAAAGAGAATTCCTCCTTGAAAACTCAAGTCAAGGACCTTAGAGCAGCATTAGAACGATTCACTTCTGGTTCCAAGGGTCTTGACATGATCCTTGGAAAACAGAAGTCAGTTCTAAATCGATCCGGGTTATGCTATCGAACCAAGGCGAGACAGAGGTCATACTATGCTGTACTGAATCAGTCTAGACCTAAAATTTAGGCATGGGTACCCAAACTGTGCCTGAATAAACCAACTGGATCAAATTAGTATTGGATCCCCAAGGACAAGATTCACATCTTGCCGAACCATTATCGTGGCTTTAGTCCAGGGGAGCCAAATTAAAAACAATTTTCATAGTTAGATGAATTTCTTTTCCTATTTTAAACTATGTGATTGCTTGTCTATTTATTTTTTGCAATTTATCATGCTTAGACCTAGGACTGATTAGATTAAGGACCAAACCAATTAATTGAAATTTGAACAACATAGTATTGGGTGGCGGTGAGATGGTAGTACGTTAGGGAAGCCATTTTGGTGGAACTAGCCGAAGCTACCGATCCAAGACCCAAACTAGTTAGACTAGAATTTTTCAAAAAGTAATTTTGAAAATGAAATTTCATTAAAAGGCTTTGTCAAGGAAAGGGTTGATGATCCAATAAGGCTACGACCAAAGAAGGCCTAATGCCTCGCCAAGACCTGGAAGCCAATTTTTGAAATTCAAATTCAAATTATTCTTTGTCAAATTCGAATCTAATATAAATTTTCAATTAATTATAGATTCAAACATTTTTTTTAAATTCAAAACCAATTGTTTTCAAAATTAATTCAACTTTTTCAAAATAAATCATGATTTTTCAAAATAATTCTGTCTATTCAAAACCTGTCTCACAAAAAAAAACCCATAAGGCAAACGTGATTGACAACTCTAGAATGGGTGAGATGGTAATATTTAACTTAACTAAAATTTATTTGATTCCTGTACTGTTGTTTGGTACAAACATTAAATCCTGTAGTTTAGAACGGAGTTGACCTAATTATTACAGTTAATACTAGTCAAACCATGGTCAAAATAGTCAAACCATGGTCAAGGTAGTCAAACCATGGTCAAAATAGTCAAACCATAGTCAAATGGTCAAACTAGTCAATAATACATCAAAATTGTCAATCCTACACAGCCTGGGCGCCCGTGACTCCTCGGGCGCCTCCCCCCCCCCCTCCCCACCTCTTTCACTTCGATCAAGACAGAAAGTTGTTTAAGGCAGGCGCCCGGGTCCTCACGGGCGCCCCCAAGGACACGGTCAAAACATCAAAAGCTGCATGTGGCAGTTTTTGGTCTGACCCCGAGCGCCCCGGCCATCACGGGCGTCCCCATCCAGCACTAGGTCACGGCAGAAATTGCTACACTTTGTCCCGGGAGCCCGACCTAACACTTCTATATAAACCACCCGAAACCCCTTCATTTTGCCACACCCAAAACACTTCTCTTCTCTAACTCTTCTTCTTCCAAGGCGACCGAACACCCCTCTCCTGCCCTCGACCACTTCACCGCAACCATGCCTCCCCGGATGGCGACTCGGTATAACTTTCTTTTCTTCTATTCACTTAGAATTAATTTCCTTACCATCCATTCTCTTGAAACGCATGTTTATTATTTTAGAAAACGATGTGCAAATCAATCAAACCCCGGGACCGAACCTAGCCCCGACCCTAGGTTCCCAACCTTGGAACTTTGTAATAAATTTACTAGGACAACGCACAAACCGATAAAAACGAGTTACCTAAATAGGCAATTCTTTACTCAATCTTGTCCATTGGCCATGAATGTTATCAACTTTTACCAACTAGACAACCTTGTATTCTGCACTCATCCCATTAACACAACCCTATGTGCAGAATTCTACAATAACATAGTTAGACAGAATGACCTTATGTTTGTCACCACAGTTCAAGATATGCCCTTGATAATAACACCTTCGTTGCTCAACCAATTTCTTGGATTACGACTCTCTCAGTCCATCTTCTGCTGTTATCCTCCCAGAGATCCTCCTTTTGATGCTCCCTACTCTCATATTGACCTAGACACTCTATACTCCTACTTTTATAGGGATGCTAGAAACCCTTTGGCTAGACGATTTCAGTCTGTTGATCTTCAGGTCCAGGACTATGCTCTTTATAGAGTTTTAGTCCGAAGTATTCTACCTTTATCCACTAGGGACGTCGCGACCATGCGACCATTCCACACCTTCCTACTATACGCATTGATCCATCACCTAGATATCGACATTGGACTCCACATGTTCCACACGATTCTATATGCGTCCAGTGTTACCACTTCAGGGCGGGTAC
>JAGFNQ010005042.1:83752-156328 GCA_024364735.1 Boesenbergia rotunda | reverse complement strand
TAACTAATATCCGCAACGAGGTATCCAAGTCAATCAATGTCCTGTATCATAGACATAAGTTTAGCTACACACAATATTTAGCTAAACAAATTATTAAGCCGCATCAAGATAAAACCCAAATTACCCCAAGTTACAGGAATTAGACTCAACCTAGGTTTAGCCTAATCCTAATCAAACTCCAACCCAAATAGGGCACGTGACACAAGAACGAAAGGGCAGCAACCATTCCAAATCAGCCCTTAGGTGGACCACACAACAATATCCAAATCCAAGGTCAAACACAAAATAGCACCAGAACTCCCAACACAAGTGGAATCACAGGATGAAACATCAACAAACCTAACTCCACCAATTATTGATCACAGAACCAACCACTCACAGATCCACATAAATCAGCGTGCATGGCAAGGATCAAAACCGAGGAAACAATTACAAAATCCAACACACAGTCTGAACTTCCAGCATTCATCAATCTTCTATATGATACAGCACAGCAAAATCACTAATAAGACCTATTAGAACACCTACAACAACACAAATACTAACTCCAGCTACACCCCCTCAAATACTGATCAAACAACCCACCATAGAAGACTCACGGTAAAAATAAACAGTAAACCAAATCTAAACCAAAAACAGATCGAGAGCTCATAGAAATCCAAATGCAAGCTCACGGTAGCATGAACAAGATCAAGGATCCAAGATCAATTCTAACATTTCGTATACATGATCAAACTACACCAATAACCACAGCAAGAACATCCTTCAGAGCCAAGATCACAATACCCAAATTCAACCCACTGACCTCATCCAATCGAAGCAGCAGATCCCTAAACCAATACAACAACGGAACCCTAGTTCATGCTGAGAAACAACTCACGGTAATTCCAAATAAAAATCGAAGTAGAACCACAAGGTAGCAACCTCAAGAACAAAACCAACAAAACATCCAAGCTCACAGAGAGGAGTTCAAATAAACGGATTAAACTCAGAATCCCGATCATAGCATCATACAGCAAGAAGAATAGCAAGATCAAGTTCGGAACAGGAAAACCACAAATCCTGATCCAAGATTGATCCATTCCTTGAATCTTACCTGAGATCTTGCGCTTGTACATTCGTTTGCTTTGACCTGATCTGCGGCAATGGCGACCACTAGGCTCTCCACGCAAGGGCACCACTCAGAATAGTTTCCCTCAAACCAAGCATTCGTCTCGAAGAGTAACCACAAGTTCTGATCGTCCACGCCTTGCCCCTCACTTGCTCAGATCCGAGCACAGCTGAGATCACTAGAAGAGAAACCCTAGATCCAAGAACCCTCTTCTTCACAACCCTCCATCGACAGCCCGCCCCTGCTGCTCCCTCTCCCTCGCACGGACAAAGAAGAAGTGAAGAAGGGAAGAGGCGGAAGGAGTCACCGGCCTCCAGAGCTAGCGTCGATCGCGCAGAATGGGAGAGAGCGTGAGGATCGCTTGGGTTCGGGCGTTTGGGAGAAGAAGAGGAAAGAGAGAAGGGTTCGCGAAGGAGAAAGGGTCGGCTCGGTTTTGGCTTAGGCTGCGGCAATCTGGGTTTAGGTTTTATTAGTGGGAGGCTTTTTACAGAAAAGCCCTAAATTTCCTAGAATTTCAAACCCTAGCCTTAGGATAAGGGTTTTAGCATTTAAGCACTCTAAGTTTTTTGTATTTTAACAGATTGTGTGTGTATTTGCTATGTATTTGTGTATCTTGCAGGTACCTAGAATGGAAGACAAAGCAGGCAAACAACACACAAAGCGGCTGGAAGGCAAACTGCTAGGTGCCCCCATCAAGTAGGGCGCCTCAATGAATGGAGGCAATGTAGGCTTTCATTTAGGCGCCCTCAT
The DNA here is from genome assembly GCA_024364735.1 of Boesenbergia rotunda. Classification (NCBI taxonomy): domain Eukaryota; kingdom Viridiplantae; phylum Streptophyta; class Magnoliopsida; order Zingiberales; family Zingiberaceae; genus Boesenbergia; species Boesenbergia rotunda. The sequence goes on along the minus strand of JAGFNQ010005042.1, from coordinate 154,467 downwards.
CAACTGGGGCGCCTCAATGGAAGGATGCAAAACCAGTCTCATTCAGGCGCCCCCAATGATACAGGCGCCCTAGTTGAAAGATGTATCTGCTGCTGCGAGTTCGAAATAGAGATAAGCTTTGACTGGGTTCATTGAGGCGCCTGGGAGGTCCAAGGCTCCCTGGTCAAGAGGTTTATCTGCTGTGACGAATTCGGCACGAAGATAAGGTTTGACCAAGCCCTTTGAGGCGCCCCGGAGATCACGAGCACCCTAATGAAGCCTATAAAAGGGGCTTCGACCCCAAGGCTCAGAACACAACTTCCAGAATCATTTTGAGCACTCTAAACAGAAGAAACACGCTAACGACGAAGCTTTGCGACCAAGGAGGCTCCGGGAGGAAGTGCGCGGCACTTCGGAGATCCAGATCAGCCGAGTCTTCGATTCTTTTCATTTGGTTTGATTTACATTCCGTATTCAATTTTGTCAAATACTTTTTGATTGTAAATCTTGCACTGTAAGACGGGTTTTTCTGCCTCTGGAAAGTTCGGAAAGGAGATCATAAGTGGATGGGTGTTCCCGTGCTTAGGCCTTGGATGTATTGACCCTGGGGGGTTGGGATCTAAGTAAAAATCCCGTGTGCAATCTGTCTTTCGTTCTATTTTGTTTCTTTTTATTTTCCACTGCACTAAATCTGAGTCTAGAACGAAGATCCGAAAGACAAGTTTTTCTACGAAGTTTCCGCAAGATTTTTTATGGTCGATATTCACCCCCCCCCCTCTATCGACGGCACCGGTCCTACAGCACCACTATGCACTCTCAATCAATTTCAAGCCAAGTCTTCATTCTTGTCCTCCAATAGTCAAAATCATCATAATCATAAGGAGGTGGAGTGCTGATATCATCACCAAACTTGTCTTCCATCATCCTTTCCTCTAGCTTGAATTCATTTGGCGGTTATTCCAACAAGAGCGGACCTTCGCTCTGATACCACTTGTTAGATCGTGATCGTCAAGCTAGAGAGGGGGGGGGTGAATAGCTTCTTTCAATTTTCTTCCTACAATCATGAGTGCGCAAGTGGAATATACTAAATAAAAATAAAAACTAATGAATAAGAACGACACACCGATATACGTCGTTCGGAGATGATGCTCCTACTCCATGGCAGTCCATAAGGTGGACGATCCCTAATCCTTCGGTGAATGATTCCCCGGAGCACCTCCGGCTATATCTCGTAGCTCCTTGTGGTTGGAGAAACCTCACCACAACTTCTGGACACTACCTGAGTACAACAGGCTACTAACAAGCTCTGACCAAGCAAGTTTCCCCGACAAAGAAAAGCCTTAAACGAGCTCCCTTAGATAGAGCTCGAGTCTGATATGGCCGTTACCAGTCGACTAGCCAAGACCATTCGACTAGTCCCACTCAGATTTGAACGTTGCAAGCCCAACGTTTGAATCTCCAGCCATCACCAGTCGACTGCCCCAGGGGCAGTCGACTGGTCCTTCCCTAAGCCTACGATTACCCTTCCCGAGTGCATTTCTCTCCGCACTCGAACCCTCCCGGCTTAGTTCTCGAGTACAATCACTCAACACTCGGACCCTCACAACCTAGTTGACTCTTCAACCAGCAGTCTCGACCTGTTGCCATCACGCCCTCTTCATCTTCGGCTTCCATCCCTTAGATGTGCACGCAAGCCCTCGATCTACCTCCATGTCATCCTTCACGCATGCCTCGAAGTTCGTGTCCCTCGGCTCATCGTCTCTGCTCCAGCATCCTCGATCTGTCGCCTTCAAGCCCTTTTCGACTTTGGCCCTCGTCCCTCGGATACGCACACAAGCCCGCGGCTTGCATCCATGTCATCCTTCACGTACGTCTCGAAGTCTGCTTCCCTCGGCTCATCGTACCTGATTTGTCCATGGTCCCTCAGATACACACGTAAGTCAACAGTTTGCCTCCATGCCACCCTTTATCTGAAGATATCCAACCAAGTCTATGTGTACCTGCAAGCCTGCACACTCACATACACATATTAGATCAACAACAAACCCTAACTTAATCATATTGACACACACATCAAAACCCATGAACCTCCAAATCATACTCCGGTCGATTGCCCCAACATTAAAGGTCATTTAGAATCATTATACCACCCGAATCAAAATGCTAGTTCACTCAAAAAGTTACACTAGTCAACTTGGTTTAGTGCAATTTGAGCCTTAGATTTGTACACTTATGTACTCATACATGAGAAAGATTCTGTCCCCATGTATTTATTCATATCGTACATACATGTGGAATAATATAAACCAACAAACAAATTTTAAAATACCAATATGAGGCTGAAATCCCATGGAATCTCTCTTTCCATCCACCTTTTTTTTCCATTCAAACATTCACCAGATTGTTTCTCCATCTTAATTAGAAACTTAATTAGCAAATATGACCAAGTGGATTTGTAGTTGATACCTAGCCCTTTCTCTTGTTACTTATAAGCTCACATAATGGATAATGGAAGTAGGAGTCTTTTTTTAAAGAGCACATGACCTATTTCATTAATTAAGTTTTACGTTTTCATTGAAGAGGCATGGAAGTTAATTATTTAAATATTTTTCGATTATTTTTTCTAAGCATATAATATCAGAATCATTTATTAATAATTATTAAGGCATATGCCACACATACAAATAGAAGTAATTAATCAACAACAACGGGCGCATAATATTATATACAATTATATGAATATTTGACTCTTACCTACAACTCCCACGGATAATCTGCATGCTTTGATTATAATAAAACACATTATTTTATCAAAAAGCTGTTTTTATAAATGCATGCGTAAGCGTTCTAATTTATTTATTTTTTAAAGAAAATATAAATATTAATTACTAAAATAAAAATGTATTCCTACACCTTCTGTCTAATCTACTGATATAAATTGGCTCCCGGAACTATGATGCAGCAGTAGAACAATTAGTCATTAACTTATAGATTCATGGTTCGATCCTTAAGTATGGTGCATTTTGTAGGAATTTTTTTTTCAAATGGGGAGCGAACCCTGGGACGCTGGGCTTCTAGACTGTCCACCGCGAGCGCCTCTCGATTTACCTCGATGACCGGTGGAACACTTTCGTGGGTCCGAGCTGATCATCCCAAGTTCAATTTGTTTGTTGTCTGGTTCATCATTTTTTTTACCTGATATAAATCGATCTTCGTAACATATTCGGTGTCCTATGAACCCGTCTCCGTGATGTTGAGATGGGATGATGACTACGAACCCGTCTTCGTGATGTTGAGATGGACTGATAATTAATAAATTAGTGTTGTCATGTTAAAGTGTAGAGATAAAAATTTAATAAAGTTAATATGTCCGTCCTTCACACGTATTAGTCATAGCATTCGGGTTAGTAGTCCTCATAATTTATCTCCTCCGTGTTGGCCTTGGGACGGATTAACAGCGACGCTGGGGCGAGCGAATACCCTTTTGCCACCTCGATGTCTCACAAACCCTTCTCACGTGCCCATCCTTTTCACGTGCTAACTACAACATCCGAGCTAGTAACCCCCATAATTTATTTCTTCCGTATTAACCTTGAGAAGGGTTGGCAGGGGTGCGGGACAAGCGGATCGTTTTTTGCCACCTCGATGTCTCACAAACCCTTCTCATATGTCCATCATCCCCACGTGTTAACTACAACATCCAGACTAGTAGTCTTCATAATTTATCTCCTCCATATTAAATTTAAGACGGATTGACGGGGCATTAGAACCTACGAATCGTCATTTTGCCACCCTTCACAATTATTTTTTTCATCGACTATATATTTACTATCCATTTTGTTCATACAAGAATTGAATTTGTGAATAAATTGAAAAACAACTAGTGATTATGGTCAATTGGAATATATTTTCAATATCCTCCAACCAAAAGTGCAAATTTTATTAAGCAAATCACATATAAGATACATATCAATATATATTAGTAACATTTTCATAAAACTTCCAAATATGAATTTACTTTTTTCAAACATTAATCGAGTATTAAGCATCGTCACACTTTAATATTGATTGCCTATAATTGTTCTCAACGTGCTCTTCTCACTATTACTTATTGAAGTAGTCGCACTCTTATATCGTAAAAGATTCAACTAACACCAAAGAGATATTATCTTTCATCTTGGTGTCTGAATTGGTGTACATATCATTATACTTGTATATTTCTTCCAGTGATCTTGAAAGGTTGACTATTCTTTCAATTATAAGTCGAGGTACTTTTGTTGGATTAAGAGACTCTTTGTTTAGATCCTTCCACGCGTTCTCTACCATCTCTCGCAGCTTCTCACATGCAACTTCTTCATTTGTGTTATGCTCTTTCATGTAACATTCGACTGTAGAGGCGGTATGGTCTCTCCCTTGCTCCAGCTATAATTTTTGAAGGAATTGTCAAACATTGTTGCTCAACTATTCTACCAAAGGAAGACTACTACTCTAAAATGTGTACCTTGTTAGTGATATAAGAGAAGTGTCCTAAGGTAATTGCCTTATGATTATAATCATTTATTCTAACAAATGAATATTCACTATTTGAGTATACATGTTTGTGTATTTGATTGAGATCTTAAACTCATTTACTGAATGTCCGCAATACAATTCACAGCATGAGAGAATTTGTGATGAATTCACAATTAATGATTATTTCTACATGTGCAATTGTGAAGTATTGAAATTATCCCTAGTCGATGAATTGATAAATACGGACACTATCAATTCTGTTGAGACTAGCATAGGTTATTCTCTAATCAGCTGATTCTCACTGGCTGGTGACATTGGGATGTCCGGAGATAAACATGAATGCTAGTTAAGGGAACTAGTTTATTGGAGTGACTAGCTATAAAACTTCATATGGTAGTCTACATATAGACATGCCAGTGAAGTTCTTACTGCAGCTTAAGTGCGATGTTCCTTTGACTTGCGGTGTTCAAGTCATCTTGGTCATGGAGACTTATACTTTGACATCTTAAGCAAACATTGCCAAGGAGGTGTGGACCCAGGATGGTTGGGTATAAGCCTAAGTGCCCGAAGATGTTTGAGCAGCCTACAAAGGATTCACCACTCCTTGCGAGGAGATGTATACCCAAGGCCTATCGTCGGATTGTTACTCGAAGCCTCTGGCCAGAGCATCACATGTTCCGAGTATGAATCTCTCAGAAACATGAGAGTAATTAGAATCCGTTGGACGAGAAAGACATTACTTGGGCTAGGTGTGACGTAGTCAGCCTAGTGGGGACTGACACACATAGACCGTGTCCTAAACCAAGTGGGTATAAGATGGTAAAGGGAATGAGGCACGATTCATTAAAGCTGCTGAAGGGTTTCAGAATTATTTCTGAGGTCAACCGTTGATCTTTCGATTAATTGGGGATCATGATGTACTACTAGGTGCCACTCATGATCGTTCTATAATTGGTTAATTATAGACGGCCAACATAAATCGAAAGCCTATTTAGTCACACGCACTACGAGTAATTCGAGGGATTTAAAACAAGTTGAAAACTGGATTTTCCGATCAAGAGAGATAAGTCGAATCTGAATTTTCAGAGACTCATCGGAAGCATAAAATGGCTAAGTCTTTTGATGACTTATTGGAAGAATTAAATGAGTTTAATTCGTCAGGTTTCGGCTTGGGTTTGGCCGGCCAAAGAGGGTCCCCACCCTCTTTGTTTGGCCGGCCACATCAAAAGGGGAGAACCAAATTGTTTGGTTCAAATTATAAAATAAATCGAGCGCGGTTTGTTTCATAAAATTATGGATAAAGAAATTTATATAAATAAATTTATATAAAGAGATTTATTTTTCATGGAAATTAAAATAAACCTTGGATTGGTTTATTTTATTTTATAAAATCAATAATGGATAGATTTACCTTGATAAAGAAATTTATATAAAGAAATTTCTTTCCATAATAAAAGGGGAGACATGGATGTTATTATTATAAATTAAGTTATAATAAAAACTTGGCATAACGGAATAATTCATAGAAAAATTTATAAGATAAATTTCTTATGAAAAATTTAATCCGTTAAGAGGAGACTTGGCGATTAAGAGGCTACTATATAAAGGTACCAAGGCAAGGCTTGGAAATTAATCCAAGAGATCAAGGATTCTTGCCTAGGCTCTCTCCCTCTCCTTCTCTCCCTCTCCCTCTTCTAGTGCCGCCGGCCCTAGAGCCCTCCCCTTTTGCCGTGAGCTTCCACCACCAAGAAGAAGCCGAAGAAGAAGAAGAAGCGGGCGCGACTCCTTCCTTCCTCCCAGAATCTTGATTCCGTTCTTCGTTTGGTGGTTAGTTTTTCATCTCTCTCTTGGTATTCTTGTCGTGCCTTTGGAGAATCTAGTAGTTCTTGCCGGCACGAAACTCGTGGCTTTGCAAAGTCATCCCGAAGAAAACTCGGCGTGGACGCGAATAGAGGCGGAGCTTCCAAGGGACGCTACGGTTGGATCTCGTCCCTTTCTACGAGTTACGCGAGGTATTAAGTAAATTAGTTTACTTTCTGCAAAATTTTAAATGTATGATCATGTCTCCACAATATAAGGTTGCATGCTAGATACGTGGTTAAAATAATTTGAGAAATTATTTATGCTAAACCTTCCGCTGCACGTAATTAAATTTTAAAATTATGAACCCGTATCCATATCAACATGCACCCGGTCCCAACAGTGGTATCAGAGCCGGTTAGTATTCGACATAATCATATAATTGTTTTGCGGAAAACTTTATCATAATCTCAATTTTAGAAAATTTTTCAATTATGGAAACTTTCCAATTATGATAAATTTTAGATTTAGGAATTTCAAAGTTTGGAAATCCTCATGAAATTTCACAAACTTTTGAAATATCCTAGTTTCTAAAATTTTATGATAATTGTGAAAACTTCCCATTTTGGAAACTTTCCAATTTTGGAAATTTCCTATTTTGGAAATTTTCCAATTTTGGAAATATGTAAGTTTTCTTTGTACCAGAAACTTACAATTATTATGAAAACCTATTATGAAATCTCGCAATTTTGGGCACTTTCTTTCAAGAAAGTCTAGACAAATTTATGGATCATTAATTGACAATTAAATACGAATTGGTTTTAAATTATTAACAAAATTCTTTATTTTGGATTGAGCCTCGGGGAGCCGTCCAATTTAAAGTTAGTTGTTGTAATTTAATTTCCCATTTTGAATAAAATTGTCATGTTAAATTTGATTACGCCTCGGGGAGCGGACCAAATTAGATTTACAACAAATTCCTATTTTTTTGGGTATTTGAGCCTCGTGGAGCCAACCATAGAAAATAATTTGTTGTAATTAATAAATCCATAAATAAAATATGTAATCAAATCTTAGAAATTTTGAAGTGATTCTCAAACGATAATTTCCTTATTTGATTTAAGAGGTGATGCTCTTACATATTATTGTCTCCAAAATTAATTAGGAAAATGGTTTCCTATAGAGTTTTCTTAAATGAGATTTTCATGAAAATAATATGTGGTTGAATTAAGGGAATCTGTCTCTTAATTTAATAAGATTTGATTTAGAGAAATCAAAGTCTTAAATATATTATTTCCGAAATTGATTATGATAATTTAGGAAATTGTTTCCCAAAACAATTCCTTGAATAAAGTATGAAATTAGAATTAGGAAATCCGGTTCCTAATTCAATTAATGAGACTTGATAAATTAAGTCAGATACATACTTTATTAAGGAAATCGTTAGTACATGACATAATTATATGTCATAAATGTGCTTAGAAAAGAAAGGATGAGACCCAAAACCCCTTACAAAATATTAAGGCCAACACCTTCCATTAATATGGTTAGAACTGGAGTTTTGTTTCTCGTTTGGGTTGATGGACACATCCATGCCCGTCTTGAAACTCAACATGTTCAAACCATGGAATTAGTTTATGATTAATATAGTTGGAGTCAAAGGTCAATCCTTAGTTTTGGTTGTTGGACACATCCAAGCCTAACTAAACGGTTGAATGAGCTCCAACCATATTAAAACTATTTCCTGATTAATGGGTCAGCCTTAAGCTTGGAGCATCGATTTGTTGTGCCACAGCCAAGGTCGATGTAAAGAGAGGTGCAGTTGGGTGCTATGTATAATGTTGCATACTTGTTAATGAGTTAACAACCCAATGATTTATGCAAACATTCAATTAGTTGATAGCATAAAGTGATAGTTACATATATGTGATATGTAATCGATATAATTACCTACCTTCATAGCTAAGAATAACTTGATGTCCACAGCCATGGTTGTTCTTATCTATGGTTGGATATCAACCTATTTGGAGATGCTCCTATGATCTCCCGAATTGATAAAAAGGGTTATTCAATTCGAAAAATAAATAGGATTTAATTAATGTATGTTGATGCATTCTTTATCATTCTTCTCACATAAGCTCAATTTGTATTTCTAGGATAATCACTCGATCATGTCTTCTCTGAATTTGCGTTCCATTTTGGACACCAATAAACTGACTGGGTCAAACTTCATGGACTGGCTTCGAAACCTGAGGATAGTCCTCAAGGCAGAGAAGCTTGCTTATGTCCTTGAAGATCAACTTCCCAACCGTCCTCCAGAAAATGCAACTCCAGACCAGTTAGTGGCCTATCAGAAACATGTGACCGATTCTGAACTTGCGAGTTGCATCATGCTAGCCGCTATGGTACCTGAGCTGCAAAACCAGCATGAGCATATGGATACTTATACCATCATCTTCCATCTTCATGAGTTATTTGACGAGCAGGCGAGATCTGAAAGGTTCGAGGTCTCCAGACTCCTCTTCACCTCTAAGATGCAGGAAGACACTTCTGTCTCATAGTTCGTGTTGAAGATGTTGGGGTACATTGAGCGACTGGGCACACTCGATTTTGCAATGGATCATGAACTAAGTATTGACTTAATTCTGCATTGTTTGCCCAAAAGTTATTCACAATTTGTGATGAAGTATCGGATGAACAAGCTGGAGACTACCATTCCTGAGTTGCTCAACCTGCTGAAGACTATAGAGCCTTCTGTGAAGCAGGATCAGAAGACGATACTGTTAGTTGGTTCCTCGAAGAAAGGTTCTAAGAGGAAGGCCAAAGAACAGAATAAAGGAAAGAAGAAAATGGCCAAAAAGACTAAAAAGACACCAAAAGGCACTTGCCATCACTGTGGCAAGGAGGGTCACTGGCGAAGAAACTGCAAGGTTTATCTTGAGTCCTTGAAGAAGACGGCATCTGATGCCCCATCCTCTTCAGGTATCTTCGTTACTGAATGCCACTCTATTTCCTCAACCACCTGGGTACTTGATACTGGGTGTAGCTCACATATATGTAATGACATACAAGGGCTAGGGAATAGAAGAAGACTCGTCAAGGGAGAAGCGAATTTGCGAGTTGGAAATGGAGCAAAGATTACTGCTGTTGCCATCGAAACATATTTACTAAAGCTCCCTGCTGGACGTGTCTTAGAATTGGATAATTGTTATTTTGTTCCTTCGTTAATAAAGAACATTGTATCTATTTCATGTTTGAACGAAAAGGGTTATCATTTAACTTTTAGTAACAATTGTTATTACATAACTTTAAATGGTGTTCTTTATGGGACCGAAACTTTGTGCAATGGTATCTACACGTTAGATTTATACGGTGACGTTTTCAATATCGAAGTTAGCAACAAACGTGCTCGAATAGATAATCGAATAGACTCCTATACGTGGCATTGTCGTCTTGGCCATGTAAGTAAGAAACGCATGACCAAATTACACCGATGTGGAATTCTGGAATCATTTGAACCTTGTTCATTTGATACATGCGAATCATGCTTAAAAGGCAAGATGGTCAAATTATCCTTTTCTGGAAAAGGTAATCCAGTGGAAGAATTGCTTGGTCTAATACATACTGATGTATGTGGGCCAATGTTAACTCTTGCTCAAGGACGCTATAGCTACTTCATTACCTTTATCGATGATCACTCACGATTCGGGTATGTGTTCTTGATGAAACACAAATCTGAAGCTTTTGAGAAATTCAAAGAGTTTAGAAATGAAGTAGAGAAACAGCTTGGCAAAAGTATTAAGAGACTTCGATCCGATCGGGATGGTGAATACTTAAGTCAAGAGTTTCAAGATTATCTTAGGGACAATGGGATATTGTCTCAATGGACTCCGCCATATACACCACAGCATGATGGTGTATCTGAGAGGCGTAACCGAACCTTGATGGACATGATTAGATCCATGATGAATCATCCAACTCTTCCAAAATTCTTTTGGGGCTATGCACTTAAGACAGCTGTTTACTTGCTAAACAGAGTCCCGACCAAGGTAGTCTCTACTACTCCATATGAGACGTGGAATAGTAAGAAATCTCACTTAACGCACCTTAAGATATGGGGTTGTCCTGCTTATGTGAAGCGGACTGTATCAGATAAATTGGATGCTAAGTCTGATAAATGTCTATTTATTGGATACCCTAAGGAAACAAAGGGTTACTAATTCTATCATCCCTTGGAACAAAAGGTGTTTGTTTCAAGGCATGCTGTATTTCTGGAAAAAGAATTTCTTTTACAAGAAAACAGTGAGAGTGGCATTGAACTTGATGAAGTTCAAGAAACTCCAATAGACATTACAGAGACACCTAATCTAGAACCACAACCAATAACACATAATGATGAGCTATCAGTTGAACCTAAAACAACACCACTACTTCGTAGATCTGATAGGACACGCAATATTCCAGAGAGATACGGATTTCTCGTAAGTGAATCGAACGACGTGTTACTCATAAGCGATGACGAACCTATCAGTTATGAAGATGTTCTGAAAAGTTCAGAAAGGGACAAATGGCTTGAAGCCATGAAGTCGGAAATGGATTCCATGTACGAAAATCAAGTATGGGACTTGGTTAACCCACCTGAAGGGATTAAGCCCACAGGGTGCATGTGGGTTTTCAAGAAGAAAACCGACATGGAAGGTAATGTTGTTACCTTTAAGGCTAGATTAGTGGCAAAAGGATATCGTCAGAAACAAGGAATTGATTATGACGAAACCTATTCGCCAGTAGCTATGCTTAAATCCATTCGGATGCTCCTGGCCATAGCAGCTCATTATGATTATGAGATATGGAAAATAGATGTGAAAATAGTTTTCCTTAATGGAAACCTGCTTGAGGATGTATACATAATACAACCTGAAGGTTTCACATCGGTTGATTAAACCAAAATATGCAAGCTTCGACGATCCATATATGGACTGAAGCAAGCATCCAGGAGCTGGAACATCCGTTTTGATGAGACAATCAAAGAGTTTGATTTCTCACAAAATCCTGACGAACCTTTTGTGTACAAGAAGGTTAGTGGGAGTGCAGTCGTATTCCTAGTATTATATGTCGATGACATATTGCTTATAGGAAACGATATATCAGTCTTACAGTCGGTTAAAATTTGGTTGTCCAAATCTTTCTCCATGAAAGACCTGGGAGAAGCAACCTATATCCTTGGGATTAGAATCTATAGAGATAGATCAAAACGGTTGCTTGGTCTTTCGCAGTCTACATATATAGACCGAGTGCTAAAAAGGTTTAGCATGTCGGAATCCAAGAAAGGTTACCTTCCCATCAGGCATGGGATCAACCTTTCAAAGTCTATGTGTCCGCGCACAGAAGACGAGAGGATTTGCATGAATAAGATTCCTTATGCATCCGCGATAGGATCTATCATGTATGCTATGTTATGTACTAGGCCCGATGTATCGTATGTTTTGAGCGTCACGAGCAGATACCAGTTTGATCCAGGAATGGATCATTGGGCGGCTGTCAAGACAATCCTTAAGTACTTAAGAAGAACTAAGGATGTGTTCCTAATAAATGGAGAAGGAGATATGGTAATACGTGGCTATACAGATGTCAGTTTCCAGACAGATAAGGATGACTCCAAATCACAGTCTGGATACGTATTTACTTTAAATGGAGGCGCAATAAGTTGGAAGAGTTCCAAGCAAGACACCATAGCGGATTCTACCACAGAAGCGGAATATATTGCAGCTTCGGAAGTAGCAAAGGAAGCAGTCTGGATCAAATAGTTTGTCTCTTGGTGTGGTTCCAACCATTGATGAAGCAATACCGGTTTACTGCGACAACAATGGAGCTATTGCACAAGCGAAGGAACCAAGGTCTCATCAGCGATCCAAACATGTGCTTCGCCGCTATCATCTGATCAGAGAGATTATAAGTAGGAATTGTTGGATCGAGAGAACCTATAGAGGGGGGTGAATATCGGAAAACGTTCGGATTTAAATTTAAGAGAAATTGCACAGCGGAAATTAAAACACAACACACGCAAACACAATTATTTTTACTTGGTTCGGAGCCTAGGTCGACTCCTACTCCAAGGCCCACGGTCGTTAACCTTATACTTTGGGCAATTCTATATGAGGCGCAAAAACAGTTTGTTGGTGCAGAATGCACCATAGTCAAACCTGTGTTTTGATAATGGCAACATAGGTCAAAAGTTAAGTCTTTCTTGTTTTCTAACAAGTTAATCTAGTGTGCAGTGAAAGCCCTAGCAAAGGACTGCTAGGCACTGGTGAAGGAATGCCAGAGTTTCAAGCCCTAGCGAAGGACTGCTAGGCACTGGCGAAGGACTGCCAGTCTCAAGCCCTAGCAAAGGACTGCTAGGCAACTGGCGAAGGACTGCCAGTTTACAAGACCTGACAAAGGACCGTCAGGCAAAAGTCCAACCAAAGGAACGGTTGGCGTCAGGTAAATTCTCCCGAGAGGAGTAGGTGAGGACACGTTCCCCGTCGAGGGAACAGTAGACGTCGGTTCGACCTAAGGCTCCATTTTGGAGACCAAAGTCAGAACCAAGACAGCTAAGGCTGTATAAAATAATAATTAATTGTTTTATTGTGTTTTGGACTAACCCTAAATGCAGGACCGAAGGAATGTGTGTCTGCAACTCAGAGAGCCTCAAAGGAGTGAGGCAGCAGCTGAGTAAGGCGCCCTGAGTGTCCAGGGCGCCCTCAAGGTGAACCAGAACGAAGCGAAGCAAAATGAGCTTCAGTTGCTTACTTGGCAAGGCGCCCTCAGCAGCGAAGGCGCCTTCGTCAGCGAAGGCGCCCTCAGCAGCCAAGGCGCCTCCAGCCCAAGCCTGCGAAGCTCAAGCCTTATCCACAGCGAGATCTCTGCGCGGAAGAAGTCAGCGAAGGCGCCCTCTACGACCAAGGCGCCCTCACGGTCAAACTTTATCCCTGTTCGAGCGGGATAAAAGTTGACCAAGCGATTTGCGGATCGCTTGACACGTGTCAGGGCGCCCCCGACGTCCAAGGCGCCCCTGGGTGCTATAAATAGCACCCAACGCCCAAGCCTTCAACATCAACTTCGCTCCCAAGCTTCCACGCTCTTCTATGCTCACGCCGTGCTCCGGAAACGCTTCACCTCGAGCTAACGACGTCCTGCTGCCCTGAAAGAGTCGACCTACTCCGGACGTCGGCAAAAAGAAGAGCGTAATTTTTCTTATTTAATATTCTATTGCATTTAATTTTGTAAATCAAATTGTGTAACTTATTTGCGCCAAATATAGAATTGCCCAAAGTAAACGGTCAACGACCGTGGGCCTTGGAGTAGGAGTCGACACAGGCTCCGAACCAAGTAAATCGATTGCGTCTCTGTGTCTTTCATTTAATTTCCGCTGCGTACCTACTCTTATTCAAATCCGAAAATTTTTCGATATTCACCCCCCCTCTATCGGGCTCCTCGATCCAACAAGTGGTATCAGAGCGGGGTTTTCAAACTTGGTACAACCACCAGTTTGAAATTTTTTTCAGATTTTTTTTAATTAATTCTTTTTAATTATTTAATTATCTTTATCCCGCATTGCTAATCCAAGACCAAGTCTTGGGACACCTTTGTTTGTAAGTTTTCTTTTACAGAACAAATATCTATGCAAGAGGGATTCAGCACCGCTAGACCTCCACTCTTCAGTGGAGAAGACTTTTCCTACTGGAAAAGTCGCATGGAGGTCCACCTGAAAACTCAGGTGGACATGTGGATCATTATCCAGTCCGGCCTGGAGATCCCCCGAAATGCAGAAGGACTTCCACAAAGCTACTCAGAGTGGGACAACACTCTAAAGCGCAAGATAGAAGCCGACGCAAAAGCAACGCAAATCCTACAATGCGGGCTGACAAAGGAAGAGCTGAACCGAGTGGGCCCCTTCAACAGTGCAAAAGAGCTATGGACAAAACTGATCGAGCTGCACGAAGGGACTTCGGACACCAAGATCAGCAAAAGGGATCTGCTACTGAATAAACTCTACACTATCAAGATGGCCGACAACAAAACAGCAGCCCAGCTCCACGTACGAATCCAAGAGGTAATGAACGGTCTTCACACAATAGGTCACAAGGTTGAAAACCGTGACCTAATAAGGTATACTCTAAACGCCTTTCCTAGAAACACCTTGTGGGCATCTATGGTAGATGCATACAAGGTCTCTAGAGATCTTTCTAAAATAAAATTAGATGAGTTGTTTTCCGAACTAGAACTGCACGAACAAACTAACACCAATATGGTCGAGAGAGGTGTTGCATTTCTTGCAGGCAAAACTCAAAAGACAACGAAGAAGAAGCCCGAACCTGAACCCGAGTCTAACTCTGACTCAGATTCAGAAGATGAAGAAGGAGAACAAACTAAGATGGTCCGGCTCGCTCGAAACTACTACAAGGAGCTGAAGAACCGAACCAACAAAAGGAAAACCGGCCGAAGAAAGGACGAACCAACTGAACCCGCAAACAAGCCTAACGTGACCTGCTACGAGTGCAAGAAAAAAGGCCACTACAAGTCAGAGTGTCCAAATCTCAAAGAGTCCAAGAAGACGAGAAGAAAGAAGGCGCTACAAGCAACCTGGGACGAGTCTTCTCAGAAGAAGAAGAAGAGGCACCCCAGTCCAATCTCCTAGCTTTGACCGCCTCAGAAAAAGTCGAGTCAGAATCAGAACAAGAGGACGGCGAGCTGACCTTCACAGAAGACGGAGAAATAAAGGTAACTGGCTTTAATAAATTGCAATTAAGTGAGTTGATTTCTTTTCTTTCTCAAGACTTGGCTAAAGTCAAACTCCAAGTCGAATCCCTCCGACAGGAAGTAAAACTCCTGAAAGAGGGAGCTGACTCTAAACCCTTAACCGAGAAGGTTCAGGAAGGAACTTCTACTCAAGTTGAAAAACTTGAAAAGGAGAACTCCTCCCTGAAAACTCAGGTTAAGGAATTTAGAACAGCTTTAGAACGATTTACATCTGGTTCCAAGGGTCTTGACATGATCCTTGGAAAACAAAAATCAGTTCTAAATCGATCCGGACTTGGCTACTGAACCAAATCCCGACAAAGATCATATTTGTCTGTACTGAATCAGTCCAGAGGAAAAATTCAGGCATGGGTACCTAAACTGTGCCTGAACAAACCAACTGGATCAAATCAGTATTGGATCCCCAAGGACAAGATTCACATCTTGCCTAACCATCACCGTGGCTTTAGTCCAGGGGGAGCCAAACTGAAAACTATTTTCATTATTAGATAAACTTGTTATTGTTGATTTAAATTGCTTGATTGTTTGCCTATTTATTTAATTTCTGCAAATTACCATGCTTAGACTTAGGCTAGTTTAAGGACC
This sequence comes from Boesenbergia rotunda, assembly GCA_024364735.1. Classification (NCBI taxonomy): domain Eukaryota; kingdom Viridiplantae; phylum Streptophyta; class Magnoliopsida; order Zingiberales; family Zingiberaceae; genus Boesenbergia; species Boesenbergia rotunda. The sequence continues at coordinate 138,789 of JAGFNQ010005042.1, read as the reverse complement.
AAACAAACTTAACTGAAACTTGAAAACATAGTATTGGGTGGAGGTGAGATGATAGTACGTTGGGGAAACCAATTCTAATAAGATCAAGTTTACTTGGTCTCTATAGACTGGTGAAACCAGCCGAAGCTACCAATCCAAAATCCAAACTAGTTAGACCAGAAATTTTTCAAAGAATAATTTGAAAATGAAATTTCTTTAAAAGGCTTTGTCAAGGAAAGGGTGGATGATCCCATAAGGCTTCGGCCAAAGAAGGCCTAGTGCCTCGCCAAGACCTGGAAGCCAATTTTTGAAATTCAAATTCAAATTAATTTTTGTCAAATTCGAATCTAACACAAAATTTCAGCTAAGTATAGATTTAAAACATCTTTTCAAAAAATTTCAAAATTAATTAATTAAACTTTCAAAATTTAATTATCCTTCAAAATTAATCAAAATTTTTTTAAAAAAAGGTTTTCAAAACTATCAAAAAACTGTCTCACAAAACCTATAAGGTTAACGTGATTGAAGACCCTAGATTTGGGTGAGACGGTAAAATTAAGACTAAATTATGATTCCTTTAATATCTGTGTTGCATTAAAATTCTAACCACGGTCAACATAGTCAAACCACGGTCAACACGGTCAACATAAGTCAAACCATGGTCAAATCAGGTCAAATCTGGTCAAATGCACTCCCTTAGGGCTCAAAGCTAGTCCTTAGGGTGCCCTAATCCATGTGGGCGCCCCAAGGCTGGTCAAAAAGTGCCTCTGCCACTGCACGCTGACCAGGGCGCCCTGGAGCTTAAGGGCGCCTTGGTATACCCCTTTGTTGGTCAAAAGTTGCCAAAAGGCAGCTGCAGCTCTGGGTAGAGGCGCCCTCTCCAGTCAAGGAGCCCTCCCACAGTCCTTTCACGGCAGAAAGCTGCCGAAAAGTAACTGCAGGCCTGCTCAAGGCGCCCTCACCAGGTAAGGCGCCCTCCCGAGGAAGGGCGCCCAAAACCGCCTATAAAAAAGGGCTCCCTTCCCCTTCCTATCTTCACACCCAATATACTTCTCCTCCTACACTTTCTACCTTCCAATCCTCTCAAGCTCTCAAGCTATCAAGCTCTCATCTTCAAGAATACCTCCCCGAGCAAATCGGTATTTTTTTTGTTATGTTAATTTCCTTTCAATTTTTTATTAAAATACAAATTTCTTTAAGCATACATTCCTTCTCTTAGAAGACGGCGACCTAATCAGGCAGAACCCGGTACTCAACCTAGTCCTGATCCTAGGTTTCCCAACTTAGAATTATTTAATAAGTTCTCTCGTACCACCTATAAACCCATTAAGACAAGCTACTTGAATAGACTATTTTTCACTCAATCCTGTCCCTTAGCTATGAACGTCATAAACCACTACCAACTGGACAATCTTGTATTCTGCACTCACCCAATCAATACTTCCTTATGTGCAGAATTTTACAATAATATCATTAGACAGGATAATCTTGTATTCTCCACCATGGTTCAAGGTATTCCCCTAACTATCACATCAACTTTACTCAACCAATTTCTAGGACTACGACCCTCGCAGTCCACCTTCTGTTGTTACCCTTCTAGGGAGCCTCCCTTTGATGCTCCCTACTCTGAGATTACCTTAGATACATTGCACTCGTATTTCTTTAGGCAACCCGTAGCTAGACGATTTCAGTCTGTCGAATTAGAAGTACAGGACTACGCCCCATATAGGGTCATAGTCCGATGTATCCTACCATTATCTACCAGGGACGTCACAACTATGCGTCCATTTCACGCCTTTCTACTGTATGCCATGATTCACCAGCTTGACATCGATATAGGACTTCACATTTTTCAGACTATCCTAGACGCCTCTAGTGTTACCACACAATGGCAAGTACGCACACCTTACTGCCACATTATCACATCCATATTACATCACCACGGCAGAAACATTACCGAGGGAGAGATGGCCGCCTTGACTGACTACGATGAAATAGGCTATAGAAACTTTGCCCTAGCTGGTATAGAGGTGTCCGGTACCGGGGTATTGTCCTGGAGACGTCGGAGAGCAGCTCCCCAGATCGATTCGGACGAGGAAGTCGAGTACGACGTCGCAGACATAGCAGCAGAAGCCCGAGCTCATATAGACGAGCCCGCTCCACCGACACTCTATGAGGGAGTGACCCGTATGGAGACACAGATACAGAGTCTTCGAGAGGAGGTCGAGGCATATCATATAGAGCAGATGGACTCTCGCCGAGCTGATAGAGAGATAGCTGATGTACGATTCTTAGAGATGATGGCACGATTCGATTCATGGCAGCCGGGTCCATCTGATCATCCCGATCCTTCGTCTTAGATTTACTTCACATTGTACTCGCAACTATCTGACTACCCCTACTCAGTAGGGTTGACTTGTGTTTGAATGTTTGATGCTTCCTTGTATTCAAACCTTGATTACCTGCTTTATTCTCTGTTGATCAAATTGAAGGCAGTTAGGATTGTGCTCTGTTGAATAGGTTAAAAGTATTCTTAAAATTGGTTTTAAAATAGAATTTGAAAAATTGCTTTACTCAATTTCAAAATCAATTTTTATTTTTTTTCGATTTAGTGTTATTTTTATTTAAAAACTACCCCTTTTTAAAATTAGGGTTTTTTTTCGAAAATGGACTTAGTCTAGGCCCTAACTCTAGAACTGCATGCACCTATAGACTTAGAAGCCAGCATCTCACAAGCATCTTAGGGTACTTTTGATTGATAACCTAGAAAGGGTTGAGATGCTTAGGTCTTTGCCTTAATTCAAGATGCTTTAAGTCAATGCATCTGCAGTAATTGGGGCACTAAATACAACTGATACAGCAATCAAGTTAAGTGTCAAGCTTAGAAAATCTAACTTGAACAGAAACACTTAACTTGACTAACCCTAGCAAAAACTACTGTATATAACAGTCAGTAAGTAGCTAATTGGGTTAGACAGGTCCCTACAGAGATAATTGATTGATTTAGTATAATTGATTTAGTGTAGTGCAATTGATTGATTCAGTGTAAATCTGACTGGTTCAGTACAGTAAATTATTTTAGTTATTCATGCTTTAATTATCTGTTTTGATATATGGCAAAGGGGGAGAGAAAGAGAGAGGAAAAGAGAAAAATTATTTTTTTCAATTTCAAAATTTTTTCTTTATTCAAAAAGGTTCAAAAACATACTTATCCTTTATGAAAAAGCTTAAACTTTTTGAAGAAGTACTTAAGTTCTCAAAAGATTTCTAGCTTCAAAATTTTTTTGCTAAGTACTCTAGCTTCAAGCTTTCAAAATTTTTTGCTAAGTACTCTAGCTCCAAGCTTTTAAAATTTTGCTAAGTACTCTAGCTCCAAGCCTTCAAAATTGTTGCTAAGTAGCCTTCAGAATTTTTTGCTAAGTACTCTAGCTTTAAATTTTTTTCAAGCTTTCTAGCTTTAAATTTTTTTCAAGCTTTCTAGCTTTAAGTTTTTTTTTCAAGCTTTCAAAATTTTTTGGCTAAGTTTTTTAAGCTTTCAAAATTTTTGCTAAGTACTCTAACTTCAAGCTTTCAAAATTTTTTTTGCTAAGTACTCTAGCTCCAAGCTTTTAAAATTTTGCTAAGTACTCTAACTCCAAAATTCTCTACTCAAGCTTTCAAAATTTTGCTAAGTACTCTAGCTTCAAAATTTTTTGTTAAGCTTTCAAAATTTTGCAAAACACTCTAGCCCTTCAAAAGGTTCTTAATTAAGCTTGTCAAAAATTTTACTCTAAAAGCTTAAGTTTTTTCAAAATTGTTAAGTACTAAAGTGTTTCAAAACCTACTAAGTACTTAAGCTTGTTATATCCTACCAAGTATTTAAGCTAACATTTTGAGTACTTTAAAACTTAAGACTTTAAAATTTCTTAACTACTCAAATTATGCTTTAAAAACTCTACTATGTATTTTTAACATAAAGTGTTCAAAGTACACGTAAAGTCTTTAAAACCCCATGAATTTTTGAAAAATCAAGGGGGAGATTGTTCCATCCAGGGGGAGGGAATAAAAGTTAAAACTGTTTTAATGTTTTTGCTTAAACTTAACTTTTTGAACTAGGGTTGCCATAAATCAAAAAGGGGGAGATTGTTGGTGCAGAATGCACCTTAGTCAAACCTGTGTTTTGATAATGGCAACATAGGTCAAAAGTTAAGTCTTTCTTGTTTTCTAACAAGTTAATCTAGTGTGTAGTGAAAGCCCTAGTAAAGGACCGCTAGGCACTGGCGAAGGAATGCCAGAGTTTCAAGCCCTAGCGAAGGACTGCTAGGCACTGGCGAAGGACTGCCAGTCTAAGCCCTAGCAAAGGACTGCTAGGCAACTGGCGAAGGACTGCCAGTTTACAAGACCTGACAAAGGACCGTCAGGCAAAAGTCCAACCAAAGGAACGGTTGGCGTCAGGTAAATTCTCCCGAGAGGAGTAGGTGAGGACGCGTTCCCCGTCGAGGGAACAGTAGGCGTCGGTTCGACCTAGGGCTCCATTTTGGAGATCAAAGTCAGAACCAAGACAGCTAAGGCTGTATAAAATAATAATTAATTGTTTTATTGTGTTTTGGACTAAGCCTGAATGCAGGACCGAAGGAATGTGTGTCTGCAACTCAGAGAGCCTGAAAGGAGTGAGGCAGCAGCTGAGTAAGGCGCCCTGAGTGTCCAGGGTGCAGTCAAGGTGAACCAGAACCAAGCGAAGCAAAATGAGCTTCAGTTGCTTACTGGGCAAGGCGCCCTCAGCAGCGAAGGCGCCTTCGTCAGTGAAGGCGCCCTCAGCAGCCAAGGCGCCTCCATCCCAAGCCTGCGAAGCTCAAGCCTTATCCACAGCGAGATCTCTGCGCGGAAGAAGTCAGCGAAGGCGCCCTCTACGACCAAGGCGCCCTCACGGTCAAACTTTATCCCTGTTCGAGCAGGATAGAAGTTGACCAAGCGATTTGCGGATCGCTTGACACGTGTCAGGGCGCCCCTGGGTGCTATAAATAGCACCCAACGCCCAAGCCTTCAACATCAACTTCACTCCCAAGCTTCCACGCTCTTCTACGCTCACGCCGTGCTCCGGAAACGCTTCACCTCGAGCTAACGACGTCCTGCTGCCCCGAAAGAGTCGACCTACTCCGGACGTCGGTAAAAGAAGAGCGTAATTTTTCTTATTTAATATTCTATTGCATTAAATTTTGTAAATCAAATTGTGTAACTTATTTGCGCCAAATATAGAATTGCCCAAAGTAAATGGTCAACGACCGTGGGCCTTGGAGTAGGAGTCGACACAGGCTCCGAACCAAGTAAATCGATTGCGTCTCTGGGTCTTTCATTTAATTTCCGCTGCGTACCTACTCTTATTCAAATCCGAAAGTTTTCCGATATTCACCCCCCCTCTATCGGGCTCCTCGATCCAACACAGTTTACACAAATGGATTACAATAATAGTGTAATAAGCACAGAATTAAAATATTGCTCTTTTGTTACCGACGTCCGAGGTAGATCGACTTTTCGGAGCGGAGGGACGTCGTAGGCTTGAGTTGCGAAGTTTTCGGAGCAGAGTGCGGGAGCAGAAGAGCGTCGAAGCGTTGAATAAATTGATGCTTTGAAGCTTGGGGTCGAGGGCCCTTTATATAGCCCTGGGGGCGCCCGGAACGTTGGGGGCCCCCCCATGTGTCATTCGATCTGCCTCGGTCTCGGTCAGCGTCTAATCCCTTTACCTTCGGGATCCGCTTTGACCGGGGCGCCCAGAGCGCTCGGGGCGCTCGGGGCGCTCGGAGCGCTCGGGGCGCTCGGAGCGCTCGAGGCGCCCGTATTGACCGGGTCAAAATTCCATCGGTTGGCTTCGAGGGGAGCTGCTTCGGTACTTGGCGCTGGGGGCGCCCGTAGCGCTGGGGGCGCCCGGGAGTAGCGGGGGCGCCCGGGAGCATGGGGGCGCCCGGGAGTTGAGTTGTCGAAGCTTGCTTTGCTTTCTTGTGTTTTGTGCTTACCTTGGGGGCGCCCGGGACACTCCGGGCGCACTGGTCAGCTGTTGCCTCATTCCTTTGAGGCTCTCTGAGCTGCAGACACTCGTTCCTTCGGTCCTGCATCCAGGGTTAGTCCAAAACACAATAAAACAATACAACAATAAGATATTAGTTTATACAGCCTTAGTTGTCTTGGTTTTGACTTTGGGCCTCCAAAATGGAGCCCTAGGTCGAACCGACGCCTACTGTTCCCTCGACGGGGAACGTGTCCTCACCTACTCCTCTCGGGAGAATGTACCTGATGCCAACCGCTCCTCTTGATGGACTTTTACCTAGCGGTCCTTCGCCAGGTCTTGGATACCAAGCTGTCCTTCGCCCGGTGCCTAGCTGTCCTTCGCCAGGTCTTCAGTTCCAGGCTGTCCTTCGCCTGGCGCCTAGCAGTCCTTCGTTAGGGCTTCTTACCCTGGCATTCCTTCGCCAGTGCCTAACAGTCCTTCGCTAGGGCTTTTTACCCTGGCTTTCCTTCGCCAGTGCCTAGCAGTCCTTCGCTAGGGCTTTTTACCCTGGCATTCCGTCGCCAGTGCCTAGCAATCCTTTGCTAGGGCTTTTTACCCTGCACACTAGAGTAACATATTAGATAACAAGCAAACTTAACTTTGAATCCTTTGCCAATATCAAAACAAGGTTCGATATGGTGCTTCCTGCACCAACAATCTCCCCCTTTTTGATTTATGGCAACACAATTCAAAGTTAAGTATAAACATATAACAGTTAAGAAATGAAGGAGTATGAACAGTATAAGTGTAGATTAAAAAAAAATTTATACTCCCCCTAAATCCCTGAATACTTGTGTTATATCCCTTAACTTTGACCTTTCCTCCCCTTTGACATATATCAAAAATATACATGGGCGAACAAGGTATCTAATAGGGAGTTTTGAGTTTCACCAAAATAAATTCAAGTAAGGGAGTTTAAAATCATAGTTTTCAAGAAAAACTTTAAGTAATGGATTTCATAAAAAATGATGTTCAAGGTAATAGGTGTTTTGAAATTACATGAAGCTCCCCCTTAATGTGACAACTCTTCTCCTTATATTAAAACAAACTTGCAAAAACTTGCCACATAGTTTTCAAGAGTAACTTACTTAGCTAATATTTTGGAAACAAGTTTTCCTTTTAAAAAGGTTCAACATTTGCACTGTGGAGAAATTTCCTTGGAACATATTTTGTGCATTAAAACCCATTTTTACTTGGAAAAATCTTTAAATAGATAAGTTTTTGCTGAAACATAGATTTTTGCTTAGAAACATTTGTCAAAAATTTCAAAGGTTTTTGCTCAGACAAACTTTGTTTACTAAGAAAGATTTTGCTTAGAAATATTTTTAAAATAAATGTACTTAGTGCTTTAGAAGTTTTGACAGTACTTTGAAGTTGCTTAGACCAATTTTAAAGCACTAAAAAAACACTTAGTGAAAACAAGATAAAAATCAAAATTTTCTCTCTCCTAGCCATATATCAATAAGAAACTTTTTGAAAGAAGATTTAAAAAAAAAGTGTGTATCAGAGCTTATGAGTTTTGAAAATATAAAAATACTTAGTATAATTCTGAATGCACACAACTTAAATTGCACAAAAAAACTCCGCTTTGAAAGATATTGTGCAATTTTGGAAAATGATTTTGTCAAGTCTTTAGAAAATTCACGTACTTAAAACACTATTGCTTTAGAAAGGTATTAGTACTTTTGAACACATTACATTTTGAAAAAATAGAAGCACTTTTTAAAAGATATCATGCAATCTTTGAAAAATATAAGTACTTTTAAACATAATATTTTAAAAGAATTTAATGTTATTTTGAGATCATGATACTTGGTTTCTTTTTCAGTCTGACACAATCCTAGGAAACCTTGTTAACTACAAGATATTTTCCTAAGTGTCCTGGAAAATTTTCCAATGTCAAGTATTGTTTTCTAAGGTATTTCAAAAATAATTTTATAAGCCACAAAAATATTTTAAAATAATATTTTGTAAGACAAATTACATATGTTTTCGACACAATTTTGAAAATATAGTGTATGAAAACATATTATTTAGAAATGTTTAATAACTCTTTTAATTTGACCTCCCCCTAAATTTGACGCAATCATTGGAAGCTTGTTGACCACAAGTATTCTTCCTCTAAGTCTTTAGGGTTCAGTTCAGATCAAAGAAATTTATCTAACAATTTCAAAACAAAAATAAAAAAAACATTTCAGAAATTCTTCTTTTGACTCAAACTCCCCTTAAATTTGACACATCCTAGGAGTCCTTGTAGATCATGAAGTGGACCTTCCTCTGTGTCTTTAGGGTTTATTAAACTCAAGAGAATAATTTTGAATAACCTTCTGAGTATGATAATTTTCAAGGAGATACATTTTTGAAAACATAACTTGAAATGATAACACAGTTTTCGAAAAATATTTTGAAATAATGATAATTTTTCAAATAGATAGTAGTATAAGATGGTTTTTGAATCAATTTTTGAAAACCTTATCGAGATGATAATAAGATTTAGAGCATAAGGTTTTTGAAAAAAAATTTAAATTTTTTGAAAAGTATTAAAAGAATCTCCCCCTGTATCCGACACAGTCTGACTTTTATCTAAGTTCCTTAAGGGTTTTCAGTGTGCAGGTTTGACTATGTTGACTAGGGTTGACTATTTTGACCAAGTTTTGACCAATCAATGACAAATAAAACAAGCCCTAGATTATATTTAAAACGAGTCTATCGAGATTTTTAACATGAAATTTCATATTAAAAAATGCTAGATATGAAAAAGTAGGGTACAGTACAATAAATTGACAAAATAAAATAGAGATAAGTTTGAATAACTTTTGCAAACCTTTTCATTTAAAAGGATAGTGAATTATACTTTTAGGTCCTAAATGTCTCACCCAGTTCTACGTGATTAAGCATGTTAACCTTATGAGTTTTGTGAGACAAATATTTTAATTTTGATAACATGGTTAATTTTGAGAAGTTAGATTAATTTTGAAAATAATTAGTTTTAAATTTATTTTGAAAAGGAATATTTGAATCTAAGATTAACTGAACATTTGTGTTAGATTCGAATTTGACAAAGAGTAAATTAAATTTGAATTTCAAAAATTGGCTTCCAGGTCTTGGCGAGGCACTAGGCCTTCTTTGGTCGTAGCCTTATTGGATCATCAACTCTTTCCTTGACAAAGCCTTTTAGTGAAATTTCATTTTCAAAATTACTTTTTGAAAAATTTTGGTCTAACTAGCTCGGGTCTTGGATCGGTAGCTTCGGCTAGTTCTGCCAAGATGGCTTCCCTAACGTACTATCATCTCACCTCCACCCAATACTATGTTGTTCAACATTCAGTTAAACTGTTTTGTCCTTAAACTAATCAATCCTAATTTAAAAAAAACATAAAAATAAAAAAACATACAGTTAAAGCAAAAAAAAATGATTTAAGTTACATCATAATCATAATAATATTCTGGATTATCAAAAACAGCAATATTATGAATTAAATTTTCTAACAGATTTGCCTTAACTAATTTATAAGATTCAATCATATTATTCATGGTAAATAATGGATTTTCAAATACTGTAAACTTATCTTTCCCGATCGTTTGTCCAGTGCTCTTGTAATGATCACGAGCTGATCGGACCATATTGGGTCGATCTCCCTCATTGTCTTCTGATTCCGAGTCTGAGTCGGACTCGGGTACCGGTTGAAGCTTCTTCTTTGGAGTTTTCCCTGCACTTGAAATTATACCTTCCTCGACCATTATAGTATCAGTCTGATTATTTAATTGTAATTCTAGAACAAATTCAAAATTGGTTACCATTTTTGTCTCAATCACTTTGCCTTCTAACTCTGGCTCGAATTCGCAATCAAGTATCGAGTCTATCTCATCTTTTCATCCGAAGTTAACTTTGAAGTCGGGTGTTGATTCTTCAATATCGAAGCTCTCTTCGTGTAGATTGATTAACTTTTCCCACATCTCTTTGGCACAGTTGAAGGATCCGACCCGTTTCAATTCTTCATTGGTTAGGCCACATTGTAGGATTGCAGATGCCCTTGCATCCATCTCGATCATCCTCAGGGTTGGTTCATCCAGTTGGTCCCACGTAATTGATAGTCCATCATTTGTAGGGAGGTAGAACCCTGTTTGAATGATCATCCATATGTTCATATGGGCCTTCAGATGGAACTCCATTTGACTTCTCCAATAATTGAAGTTCTCGTCGGAGAATAGCGGTGGACGGGCACTGTTCCATTCTTGGTTGGCCATTTAGATTTAACCTCGTACAGAAAAGAAGTAACAAAAATGTACCAAGACTTGGTCTTGGATTAGTAGTGCGGGAGAAGGGAAAAATTAGCTCAAAATAAATATAGCACGAATTTCAAGGCAGAATAATAATAAAATGACAAATTTTTGAAAATATTTATTTTGTCAATTCTGATTAATGATGAAAAAGTGAGACTTTAATGTTTTTTAAAAAAATTAGCTCGAATTAAGATAACATGAATTTCGAGGAAAATATTAAAATAATAATAAAAAAGTTTATGACAAATTTTTAAAAATTGTTCGTTTTATCAATTTTAACTTATAGTGAAAAAATGAGAATTCAAAATTGAAAAAGGCTTCGACGATACAACCTGAAGGTTTTACATCAGTTGATAAAACCAAAATATGCAAGCTTCGATGATCCATATATGGACTGAAGCAAGCATCCTGGAGCTGGAACATCCGTTTTGATGAGACAATCAAAGAGTTTGATTTCTCACAAAATCCTGACGAACCTTGTGTGTACAAGAAGGTTAGTGGGAGTGCAGTCGTATTCCTAGTATTATATGTCGATGACATATTGCTTATAGGAAACGATATATCAGTCTTACAGTCGGTTAAAATTTGGTTGTCCAAAACTTTCTCCATGAAAGACCTGGGAGAAGCAACCTATATCCTTGGGATTAGAATCTATAGATGTAATGCCCGCCCTTATATCTACTCTCGGGGCGGGGTTACGTACAACTCAATCATATAGTAATATTTTTTTTTTCTATCTTCTAGCATGACATTAAAACAATAAAGCAAGGACTAAGGACTAAGCATGCTTGTTTAACTATCAAAGTCATTCTACAACATGATAAGTTTACCAGTAATGTAACTCATAACATGATCAAATATAAAAGACTTCCAAAGGTAACACTATCATGCCATGTCGATCTTAATCACTAAGACTTATTGTCAGGGAAACATAAACATAACGTAAATATGATAAGTAGATATAGAATCATTCTTTCCCGAGCCACCACCCCACACATCTTCAGCCTTCCTGCCTCTTCCTCTAGTTCAAGTGTTCCTTACCTTTATCTGCAGCATAAGACAACACATAACTAGTAAGCATAATAGCTTAGTAAGGATCCGGTCCTACTCGCAAAATTCATACGAAAACATACAACATGTGTACATAACAAGACATAAGCATGAGTTCATCGTAGCATACTAAACATCAAAGTTTCTAAGTATGCAGCATATAGAATTTTAAGTATACCCATCACATGCAATAAATGTTTTTCAGAACAGTTCCATAATGGTATTACTTAAAAATACATCCATGTCATATAGGGCCCGGTTGTGTACCACATAATGCGCGTTCCCTAATGTATTGGGGTAGCGAGCCACCAACCAATTAGGGCAGGACCTCTTACGTCCTACCGGAGCCATGTCCTTAGTTAGCATGTACCCCAGATTTGTTTAACGACCTCCTTAGAGTCGGGTACACAACTTTCAAAGTAAAATACTTATCATGTCTTTACATATATATGCTAAGGATGTACTCCCATTTCCACTGCTCAAGGGACACCCACTTTTTCAGGGTGTTTCTGATCCCATTGCTCAAGGGACACCCACTTTTTCAGGGTGTTTCTGATCCCATTGGGACACACCTCACAAGATAAGGGTGTTCTAAATCCTAAACTTAGTGGAGTATCCTTTCTAGCATTTCATCGTGCATATCACATGAAATCTCATAAGGTTGCCCCATGGGCTATAAGACATGCTCATACATACATCATAACTCAACCACTTAACATACTTTAGATCTGACAAGATTTGGTCACATAGATCATACTCATATCATACGAAGTGGTAGCATGCTAACAATTAAGATTTCAATCAGACATCTCATTTAAACACCTCATGCATAAACATATCATAGCATGCTAATAATTAAGGTTTCAAATCAACCATTCCATTTAACACCACATGCATATACATATAATCATCCTAGCAATCCTAAGCATATCTCATAGGGTACATCCCATACAATCATCACATATCATATATAGCATGCATCATGGGAATAAAATCAAGCAACCCTAACCCTAAACTATTGTTGGCCGAAACTTGTAGGATGGCTAGGCTAGGTTTTTGACTTCAAATATCCACACAAGCATTTACACAAACACCTTGCCTATACTATTTAGCATGGATATATCATAGGGAAAATCATACAACCTTAAACCCTAATCCACCTAGGGTTGGCCGAAACATTGTAGGGTAGGGTAGGCTAGGTTTTTGACTTCAAATATTCACACAAACATTTACATAAGTACTTTACCTACACTACCAATCATGGGTACATCATAGGATAGCAAGCAACCCAAAAGCCCTAGCCTATTCCCTCTTGGCCGAAACTTGTAGGGTGGATAACCCTACTTTTTCTTATCACAACATGATGGGGAACAACATATATTCATACCCTAAGTTCCTAGGGGTCTCCTCATGCAACAAGAAGTAACCAAGACCTCCTTCTTGGGGGTGGCCGAATGGTGCACAAGGGAAGAAGGTTCCCTTTTTCAAAAACAACAACAAGAAGAACATACAAATCAAACATTAACGATTACACTGCAGGCGAGGGGATACTTACATCCTTTCGCTTGAATTTTCTTCTTCTCTAAGATCTTAGGGTACCCTTGAAGAAGAAGAAGATGAATTTTCCCTTGTTAACCTTCTCTAGCACTTTTGGCCCTAGTAGAGGGCAAGAACCTCCAATGGGTCCTCTTCCTTCCAATTCCCTAGGGTTAGAACCCTAGGGTGGTGGTTTTTTCGAAAATGGAAAGGGAGAGAGGGCTCTTGATTTTCGAAAAGTGAAGTGGGGAAGAAGAAGAGGAAGTGTAACTTCCTTTCCCCCTCTCTTATTTATACTCTTATCATGAAAAGACATGTCTCTTCGCTTCCCCAGACTCAACAAGAATGTTTCTTATTCTCTCTACAAGAAACATTACTTGGTTCATTGGTTATGACATGGTGAGTGCAACTAGGAGGTTCAAGGTTCAATCCTTGCTTCCTCCTTTCTACCTTTTCTTTTTATCACAATTTGCACTAATCCATATCAAAGCCCATTAAGCCAAGCCCATCATGAAATTTCATAATATTAATAACATTTCATGAACTCATAATATTTCATAATATTCCATAAATATTATTTCATTATATTTTTAATATTTCATATTCATGATTCCATAATATTTCATGATAATATTTCATGAATTCCATAATATTTCATATTCATGAATTCATAATATTCTCTGATAATATTTCATGAATTCCATAATATTTCATATTCATGATTCCATAATATTTTATAACATTCTATATGGGAAAATTTTGGGCCGTTACAATAGAGATAGATCAAAACGGTTGCTTGGCCTTTCGCAGTCTACATATATAGACCGAGTGCTAAAAAGGTTTAGCATGTCGGAATCCAAGAAAGGTTACCTTCCCATCAGGCATGGGATCAACCTTTCAAAGTCTATGTGTCCGTGCACAGAAGACAAGAGGATTTGCATGAATAAGATTCCTTATGCATCCGCGATAGGATCCATCATGTATGCTATGTTATGTACTAGGCCCGATGTATCGTATACTCTGAGCGTCACGAGCAGATACCAGTCTGATCCAGGAATGGATCATTGGGCAGCTGTCAAGATAATCCTTAAGTACTTAAGAAGAACTAAGGATGTGTTCCTAATATATGGAGAAAGAGATATGGTAATACGTGGGTATACAGATGCCAGTTTTCAGACAGATAAGGATGACTCCAAATCTCAGTCTGGATACATATTTACATTAAATGGAGGCGCAATAAGTTGGAAGAGTTCCAAGCAAGACACCGTAGCGGATTCCACCACAGAAGCAGAATATATTGCAGCTACGGAAGCAGTAAAGGAAGCAGTCTGGATCAAAAAGTTTGTCTCTTGGTGTGGTTCTAACCATTGATGAAGCAATACCGGTTTACTGCGACAACAATGGAGCTATTGCACAAGCGAAGGAACCAAGGTCTCATCAGCGATCCAAACATGTGCTTCGCCGCTATCATCTGATCAGAGAGATTATAAGTAGGAATTGTTGGATCGAGAGAACCGATAGAGGGGGGTGAATATTGGAAAATGTTCGGATTTAAATTTAATTAAGAGAAATTGCACAGCGGAAATTAAAACACAACACACGCAAACACAATTATTTTTACTTGGTTCGGAGCCTAGGTCGACTCCTACTCCATGGCCACGGTCGTTGACCGTATACTTTGGGCAATTCTATATGAGACGCAAAAACAGTTTACACAAATGGATTACAATAATAGTGTAATAAGCACAGAATTAAAATATTCCTCTTTTGTTACCGACGTCCGAGGTATATCGACTTTTCGGAGCGGAGGGATGTCGTCGGCTCGAGTTGGGAAGTTTCCGGAGCAGAGTGCGGGAGCAGAAGAGCGTCGAAGCGTTGAATGAATTGATGCTTTGAAGCTTGGGGTCGAGGGCCCTTTATATAGCCCTGGGGGCGCCCGGAACGTCGGGGTGCCCCCCCACGTGTCATCCGATCCGCCTCGGTCTCGGTCAGCGTCTAATCCCTTTACCTTCGGGATCCGCTTTGACCGGGCCGCCCGGAGCGCTCGGGCGCCCGTATTGACCGGGTCAAACTTCCATCGGTTGGCTTCGAGGGGAGCTACTTCGGTACTTGGCCCTGGGGGCGCCCGGGACGCTGGGGGCGCCCGGAGCGCTGGGGGTGCCCGGGAGTAGCGGGGACGCCCGAGAGCATGGGAGCGCCTGGGAGTTGAGCTGTCGAAGCTTACTTTACTTTCTTGTGTTTTGTGTTTACCTTGGGGGCGCCCGGGACACTCGAGGCACCCTGGTCAGCTGTTGCCTCATTCCTTTGAGGCTCTCTGAGCTGCAGACACTCGTTACTTCGGTCATGCATCCAGGGTTAGTCCAAAACACAATAAAACAATACAACAATAAAATATTAGTTTATACAGCCTTAGCTATCTTGGTTCTGACTTTGGGCCTCCAAAATGGAGCCCTAGGTCGAACCGACTCCTACTGTTCCCTCGACGGGGAACGCGTCCTCACCTACTCCTCCCGGGAGAATGTACCTGATGCCAACCGCTCCTCTGGTTGGACTTTTGCCTAGCGGTCCTTCGCCAGGTCTTGGATACCAAGCTGTCCTTCGCCCGGTGCCTAGCTGTCCTTCGCCAGGTCTTCAGTTCCAGGCTGTCCTTCGCCTGGCGCCTAGCAGTCCTTCGTTAGGGCTTCTTACCCTGGCATTCCTTCACCAGTGCCTAGCAGTCCTTCGCTAGGGCTTTTTACCCTGGCTTTCCTTCGCCAGTGCCTAGCAGTCCTTCGCTAGGGCTTTTTACCCTGGCATTCCTTCGCCAGTGCCTAGCTGTCCTTCGCTAGGGCTTTTTACCCTGCACACTAGAGTAACATATTAGATAACAAGCAAACTTAACTTTGAATCCTTTGCCAATATCAAAACAAGGTTCGATATGGTGCTTCCTGCACCAACAGGAATGATATACAAATTGAGAAAATTCTCACTAAAAGGAATTTAGCGGATCCATTAACTAAGACCTTGCCTCAAAGTAAGTTTGAGGGTCATGTTAGAGCCTATGGTATTGGGTACCGTAGCGATTGGCATTATGCCAAGTGAGAGTTTGTTAGTGATATGAGAGAAGTGTCCTAAGGCAATCGCCTTATGATTGTAATCATTTATTCTAATAAATGAATATTCACTATTTGAGTATACATGTTTGTGTATTTGATTGAGATCTTAAACTCATTTATGGAATGTCCGCAATACAATTCACAGCATGAGAGTATTTGTGATGAATTCACAACTAATGATTATCTCTACATGTGCAATTGTGAAGTATTGAAATTATCCCTAGTCGATGAATTGATAAATATGGACACTATCAATTCTGTTGAGACTAGCATGGGTTATTCTCAAATCAGCTGATTCTCACTGGCTGGTGACATTGGGATGTTCGGAGATAAACATGAATGCTAGGTAAGGGAACTAGTTCATTGGAGTGACTAGCTGTAAAACTTCATATGGTAGTCTACATATAGACATGTCAGTGAAGTTCTTACTGCAGCTTTAGTGTGATGTTCCTTTGACTTACGATGTTTAAGTCATCTTGGTCATGGAGACTTATACTTTGACATCTTAAGCAAGCATCTCGAAGGAGGTGTGGACCCAGGATGGTTGGGTATAAGCCGAAGTGCCCGAAGATGTTTGAACAGCCTACAAAGGATTCACCACTCCTTGCGAGGAGATGTATACCCAAGGCCTATCGTCGGATTATTACTCGAAGCCTCTAGCCAGAGCATCACATGTTCCGAGTATGAATCTCTCAGAAACATGAGAGTAATTAGAATCCGTTGGACGAGAAAGACATTACTTGGACTAGGTGTGACGTAGTCAGCTTAGTGGGGACTGACACACATAGACCGTGTCCTGAACCAAGTGTGTATAAGATGGTGAAGGGAATGAGGCACGATTCATTAAAGCTGCTGAAGGGTTTTAGAATTATTTCTGAGGTCAACCGTTGATCTTTCGATTAATTGGGTATCATGATGTACTACTAGGTGTCACTCATGATCGTTCTATAATTGGTTAATTATAGACGGCCAACATAAATCGAAAGACTATTTAGTCACACGCACTACGAGTAATCCGAGGGATTTAAAACAAGTTGAAAATTGGATTTTTCGATCAAGAGAGATAAGTCGAATCTGAATTTTCAGAGATGCATCGGAAGCATAAAATGGCTAAGTCTTTTGAAGACTTATTGGACGAATTAAATGAGTTTAATTCGTAAGGTTTCGGCTTGGGTTTAGCCGGCCAAAGAGGGTCCCCACCCTCTTTGTTTGGCCGACCACATCAAAAGGGGAGAACCAAATTGTTTGGTTCAAATTATAAAATAAACCGAGCGCGGTTTGTTTTATAAAATTATGGATAAAGAAATTTATAAAAGAAATTTATATAAATAAATTTATATAATGAAATTTATATAAATAGATTTATTTTTCATGAAAATTAAAATAAACCTTGGATTGGTTTATTTTATTTTATAAAATCAATAATGGATTGATTTACCATGATAAATAAATTTATATAAAGAAATTTATATAAACAAATTTCTTTCCATAATAAAAGTGGAGACATGGTTGTTTTTATTATAAATTAAGTTATAATAAAGACTTGGCATAACGGAATAATTCATAGAAAAATTTATAAGATAAATTTCTTATGAAAAATTTATTCCGTTAAGAGGAGACTTGGCGATTAAGAGGCTACTATATAAAGGTACCAAGGCAAGGCTTGGAAATTAATCCAAGAGATCAAGGATTCTTGCCTAGCCTCTCTCCCTCTCATTCTCTCCCTCTCCCTCTTCTAGTGTCGTCGGCCCTAGAGCCCTCCACCTTTGCCGTGAGCTTCCACCACCAAGAAGAAGCTGAAGAAGAAGAAGAAGCGGGCGCGACTCCTTCCTTCCTCCCGGAATCTTGATTCCGTTCTTCGTTTGGTGGTTAGTTTTTCATCTCTCTCTTGGTATTCTTGTCGTGCCTTTGGAGAATCTAGTAGTTCTTGTCGGCACGAAACTCGTGGCTTTGCGAAGTCATCCTGAAGAAAATTCAGCGTGGACGCGAATAGAGGCGGAGCTTCCAAGGGACGCTACGGTTGGATCTCGTCCCTTTCTACGAGTTACGCGAGGTATTAAGTAAATTAGTTTACTTTCTATAAAATTTTAAATATATGATCATGTCTCCACAACATAAGGTTGCATGCTAGATACGTAGTTAAAATAATTTGAGAAATTATTTATGCTAAACCTTCCGCTGCACGTAATTAAATTTTAAAATTACGAACCCGTATCCATGTCAATATGCACCCGGTCCCAACATACCTCATGTGATCTTATATCATTCAGGAGTCTACCAATTAAACAACAAGCTTCTACTGCCTTGGGAAAAGTAGAATGCCAATCGAATACCTCCTTCGATGCCACTTCTCCCATACCTACATCCCATACCTACATAAGAGGTACAAGAGACTATAGAACACCCAGAGGAGATTAACGAATTATGCAAGTGCTCGTCAAGTGATGGCACATGTCGCTCGATACCCCACTTAGCTTCTTCGGCAATTTACCAAAAGGCGTACCCAAGAATAGGTATTTACCAAACAGCGTACCATGGTTTCATTTTCATCAAAAGGCGCACATAATAATAGTGAACTTCCTCTTATACCCCTCCTGTCATCTACTGTCTTTCTCCTTCTCTCTCTCTCAGTAACAAATTTCGAGACAACTGCAGATACTTTTTCAGACTTTTATTTTAAAATAATATAATATGAAATCGGCATTGAAAACGTTGTAAGGTAAACATCAAAAAAATATTTGAGTTAAAAATATCTCATCCAACGTGATTTAAAAATATAAATAAATAATTTTTATATTTGATTAATAAAAATTAATATATTAAATAATATTTAATATAGATATTAATATATATAAAATATATTAATAAATATATTAATATCTCATCCCACGATGTTTATTAATAAATATATTAATAAATATATATATAAATATATAAATATATAAATAAATATATTAATATATAAAAAAATTAAAAAAATGTTAGCTGAAAATTAAAAAAAAAGAGCGTGTATTGATTTCAGGCCCACGCTGGGCCTGAAATCAATACATTCAGGCCCAGCGTGGGCCTGAAATATTTTTATTTCAGGCCCAGCGTGGGTCTGAAATTTTTTTATTTCAGGCCCACGTTGGGCCTGAAATATTTTGATTCAGACCCGACGTGGACTCAAAATTTTTTCTATTTTAAAAATATATTAATTTATAAAAACTCATCAAAACACTTAATTTCATATTCAAACACAGGGCCTGAAATCATCCCAGGAGAATCTAAAGTCAAATAACTTCAGATCGTATAAATAATTAATTTCATAAATAATAATTAATTATAAAAAAATATTTTTAAAATTAAAATTTTTTTTTGTGCCTTGGGCCTGAAGTCTGATGACTTCAGGCCCAAGGAGGGCCTGAAGTCATCAGCCTTCAGGCCCTCCATCATTTAAATAAAAAAATATAAAAAAAATTTTTATAAAAAGATTTAATATATAATTACATATTATATATGAGTAGTTTAGGTATATCAGTGAGTTTGGATGCCGAAACATCTAATAGGAGTGGTCTAGGAGATGAGATTTTAGGTGCTGAAACATCTAATCTTGCTGTATCACCAATGCTATAGGAGTGGTTTAGGTATATCAGTGAGTTTTGAGCAAAACTCACTGATGGACCTAACATATTTGGAATTCTGAAAACCCTATATCAGTGGACAGGGTTGAGCTAGGAGATGAAATTTTGGGTGTCAAAACATCTAATCATGCTGTATCACCAATGCTATAGGAGTGGTTTAGGTATATCAGTGAGTTTTGAGCAAAACTCACTGATGGACTTACCATATTTGGAATTCTGAAAACTCTATATCAGTAGACAGGGTTGAGCTAGGAGATGAGATTTTGGGTGCCGAAACCTCTAATCTTGATGTATCACCAATGTTATAGGAGTGGTTTAGGTATATCAGTGAGTTTTGAGCAAAACTCACTGATGGACCTAACATATTTGGAATTCTGAAAACCCTATATCAGTGGACAGGGTTGAGCTAGGAGATGAAATTTTGGGTGCCGAAATCTCTAATCTTGTTGTATCACCAATGCTATAGGAGTGGTTTAGGTATATCAGTGAGTTTTGAGCAAAACTCACTGATGGACCTACCATATTTGGAATTCTGAAAACCCTATATCAGTAGACCTAAACCATCAGTAGACCTATATCAGTAGACCTAAAATATAGTAAGTCCATCAGTGAGTTTTGCTCAAAACTCACTGATATACCTAAACCACTCCTATAGCATTGGTGATACAACAAGATTAGAGGTTTCGACACCTAAAATCTCATCTCCTAGCTCAACCCTGTCTACTGATATAGGGTTTTCAGAATTCCAAATATGGTAGGTCCATCAGTGAGTTTTGCTCAAAACTCACTGATATACCTAAACCACTACTATAACATTGGTGATACAGCAAGATTAGAGGTTTCAGCACCCAAAATCTCATATCTTAGCTCAACCCTGTCTACTGATATAAGGTTTTCAGAATTCCAAATATGGTAAGTCCATCAGTGAGTTTTGCTCAAAACTCACTGATATACCTAAACCACTCCTATAGCATTGGTGATACAGCAAGATTAGATGTTTCGGCACCAAAAATCTCATCTCCTAGACCACTCCTATTAGATGTTTCGGCACCTAAACTCACTGATATACCTAAACCACTCATATATAATATGTAATTATATATTAAACCTTTTTATAAATTTTTTTTTTATATTTTTTTATCCCAGGGCATTAAAAAAATTTAATTTTAAAAATATTTTTTATACTTAATTATTATTTATGAAATTAATTATTTATACGATCTGAAGTTATTTGACTTCAGATTCTCCTGGGATGATTTCAGGCCCTGTGTTTGAATCTGAAATTAAGTGTTTTGATGGATTTTTTATATATTAATATATTTTTAAAATAGAAAAAAATTTGAGTCCAGGTCGGACCTGAATCAAAATATTTCAGGCCCAACGTGGGGCTGAAATAAAAAATTTCAGGCCCACGCTGGGCCTGAAAGGTTTGATTTCAGGCCCAGCGTGGGCCTGAAATCAATACACGCTCTTTTTTTTTAAAATTTTCAGCCAACATTTTTTTTTCAATTTTTTTTTTTACATTAATATATTTATTAATATATTTATATATATATTTATTAATATATTTATTAATAAACATCGTGGGATGAGATATTAATATATTTAAAATATTTTATATATATATTAATATATATATATTAAATATTATTTAATATATTAATTTCTATTAATCAAATATAAAAATTATTTATTTATATTTTTAAATCACGTTGGATGAGATATTTGTTAACTGAAATATTTTTTTGATGTTTACCTTACAACATTTTCAGATTAGAGGTTTCGACACCCAAAATCTCATCTCCTAGCTCGACCCTGTCTACTGATATAGGGTTTTCAGAATTTCAAATATGGTAGGTCCATCAGTGAGTTTTGTTGAAAACTCACTGATATACCTAAACCACTCCTATAGCATTGGTGATACAGCAAGATTAGAAGTTTCGGCACCCAAAATCTCATCTCCTAGCTCAACCCTGTCTACTGATATAGAGTTTTCAGAATTCCAAATATGGTAGGTCCATCAGTGAGTTTTGCTCAAAACTCACTGATATACCTAAACCACTCCTATAGCTTTGGTGATACAACAAGATTAGAGATTTCGGCACCCAAAATCTCATCTCCTAGCTCAACCCTGTCTACTGATATAGGGTTTTCGGAATTCCAAAAATGGTAGGTCCATCAGTGAGTTTTGCTCAAAACTCATTGATATACTTAAACCACTCCTATAGCATTGGTGATACAGCAAGATTAGAGGTTTCGGCACCCAAAATCTCATCTCCTAGATCAACCCTGTCCACTGATATAGGGTTTTTAGAATTCCAAATATGGTAGGTCCATTAGTGAGTTTTGCTCAAAACTCACTGATATACCTAAACCACTCCTATAGCATTGGTGATACAACAAGATTAGAGGTTTCGACACCCAAAATCTCATCTCCTAGCTCAACCCTGTCTACTGATATAGGGTTTTCAGAATTCCAAATATGGTAGGTCCATCAGTGAGTTTTGCTCAAAACTCACTGATATACCTAAACCACTCCTATAACATTGGTGATACAGCAAGATTAGAGGTTTCGGCACCCAAAATCTCATCTCCTAGCTCAACCCTGTTTACTGATATACGGTTTTCAGAATTCCAAATATGGTAGGTCCATTAGTGAGTTTTGCTCAAAACTCACTGACATACCTAAACCACTCCTATAACATTGGTGATACAACAAGATTAGAGGTTTCGGCACCCAAAATCTCATCTCCTAGCTCAACCCTGTCTACTGATATAGTGTTTTCACAATTCCAAATATGGTAAGTCCATCAGTGAGTTTTGCTCAAAACTCACTGATATACCTAAACCACTCCTATAGCATTGGTGATACAACAAGATTAGAGGTTTTGACACCTAAAATCTCATCTCCTTGCTCAACCCTGTCTACTGATATAGGGTTTTTAGAATTCCAAATATGGTAGGTCCATCAGTGAGTTTTGCTCAAAACTCACTGATATACCTAAACCACTCCTATAGCATTGGTGATACAACAAGATTAGAGGTTTCGACACCCAAAATTTCATCTCCTGCTCAACCCTGTCCACTGATATAGGGTTTTCAGAATTCCAAATATGTTAGGTCCATCAGTGAGTTTTGCTCAAAACTCACTGATATACCTAAACCACTCCTATAACATTGGTGATACAACAAGATTAGAGGTTTCGGCACCCAAAATCTCATCTCCTAGCTCAACCCTGTCTACTGATATAGATTTTTCAGAATTCCAAATATGGTAAGTCTATCAGTGAGTTTTGCTCAAAACTCACTGATATACCTAAACCACTCCTATAGCATTGGTGATACAGCAAGATTAGATGTTTCGGCACCCAAAATTTCATCTCCTAGCTCAACCCTGTCCACTGATATAGGGTTTTCAGAATTCCAAATATGTTAGGTCCATCAGTGAGTTTTGCTCAAAACTCACTGGTATACCTAAACCACTCCTATAGCATTGGTGATACAGCAAGATTAGATGTTTCGGCACCCAAAATCTCATCTCCTAGACCACTCCTATTAGATGTTTCGGCACCCAAATTCACTGATATACCTAAACCACTCCTATATAATATGTAATTATATATTCAACCTTTTTATAAATTTTTTTTATATCTTTTTATATGAATGATGGAGGGCCTGAAGTCTGATGACTTCAGGCCCTCCTTGGGCCTGAAGTCGAATGACTTCAGGCCGAGGGCACAGAAAAAGTTTTAATTTTAAGAATATTTTTTTTATATTTAATTATTATTTATTAATTTAATTATTTATATAATTTGAAGTTATTTGACTTCAGACTCTCCTGGGATGACTTCAGGCCCTGTGTTTGAATCTTAAATTAAGTGTTTTGATAGGTTTTTTTATATGTTAATATATTTTTAAAATAGAAAAAATTTTGAGTCCACGTCGGGCCTGAATCAAAATATTTCAGGCCCAACGTGGGCCTGAAATAAAAATTTCAGGCCCACGCTGGGCCTGAATGTATTGATTTCAGGCCCAGCGTGGGCCTGAAATCAATACACGCTTTTTTTTTAATTTTCAGCTAACTTTTTTTTTCAAATTTTTTTTATATATTAATTTATTTATTAATATATTTATATATTTATATATATATTTATTAATAAACATCATGGGATGAGATATTAATATATTTATTAATATTTTATATATATATTAATATATATATTAAATATTATTTAATATATTAATTTTTATTAATCAAATATAAAAATTATTTATTTATATTTTTAAATCACGTTCGATGAGATATTTATTAATTGAAATATTTTTTTGATGTTTACCTTACAACGTTTTCAGTGCCGATTTCATATTATATTATTTTAAAATAAAAGTCTGAAAAAGTATCTGCAGTTGTCTCGAAATTTGTTACTGAGAGAGAAGGAGAAAAACAGTAGATGACAGGAGGGGTATAAGAGGAAGTTCACTATTATTATGTGCGCCTTTTGGTGAAAATGAAACCATGGTACGCTGTTTGGTAAATACCTATTCTTGGATACGCCTTTTGATAAATTGCCGTAGCTTCTTCAAGATAAGATATCACTTGGCCCTTCATCTATGTAAAACATGGGAAAACAAATTAACTAATTAGAATATAAGTTTAAAGATTACATAAGAGAGAGATTATCACTTTCCAATCAGCATACTTCATCTTGAAGGTATAGCACACGATACTTCTCATTGTGTTCCAACTCTTGTTCGAATTCTTCACAAGTCTTTAATAGTTTGAGATAATAATCTTTCAAGTATTCTGGTAAACAATTAACAGCTTGATGATTCCACCTAAATGCAAGAAAATACAAGCAAACACGTGATCATGCTATTCACAAAAGAATCAATACTGTAACTTATCATTTTACACTATTTTTCACATTTTAAGTAGGATTCACTTTACAACATTTTAATTTAGTCCTTCATGTGTATAGACAATACAACAATATTATAAAAGGAGACAAGAAACTATTAGAATTTAGATATATAAGAAACTAACCTTTTGATTGCCTCAGTTAATACTGTACACTCTTCTAATGTGCCATAGTTATCATAGATATCATCCGTAATTGATAGAAGAGAAAACATTTTGGAGGAAATCACTCTTGCACGAGAATGTTGAGGCTCAAAATATATACCAAGCATCCAATAATAGCCTTCCACAACTCGATCACGAGTAAAACTTAGAGATTTAGCAAGTGTTAAATCATTCCACCATCTTGAAATATGCCATAATAGAAAAAAAAATGTATACACAAACAGGTAAAACAATTTGTTTTAGTCACAAATATAAATAAAAAGCAAAAAAAACTTATAATTAGGAAAATAAATGCAACGCCAATTAACATAATGTATGAAAATTAAAATTCCTATAAAATCATAAGTACTAAAAAAAATTTCTATTAACTACAAAATGCCCATTTTTAAATTCCTTCCAAAAGTCTAACTATATTTACAAATAGATATTTGAGCAAATGTAAAGATTATAATGTTGTTGTGTATTCACAAACGATGGAAAAATAATTATAAGTATTTAAATTTACTTACATTGAAATTTTCTTCAGTTCTTCTTGATGAAGAGATTGTAGTAAATTTAAATTCAACTTTGCAAGTTCTAGTACGATGTTGTTTCGCATCGCATCTTCTTGATAAATAAATATATATTTTCTCGCCATGAGAATTTTGATTCTTCGACATAGTGGTAACTCAAGGAAAAGAGAGACCTGCGCGGCTAAAGATTGTTCAAGTTCACTCAATAAGGATACAAGCTGAGGTTTTGTAAAAGACTTGGCTTCATCAAGTATAGTCTCTCCATGTACTCCAAGATAAGACACATTATATAAGCTTAATAATCCCTTGGCATCTTCATTCAAGGAAAATATAAAGCTTCCATTGTCATCTTTGAACTTGTTAAAAATATCTACATGAATGGGTAAGAAATCAATAGTATTGGTTGATAAAAATCATTAGTTATTAGTATACTCTAGCAAAATATTCAACTAATTTTATAAAAAAATATGTAAAATTTTCTATCAAGCATATTAGAATTTTATACCAAAATTAAACATATTACAATAATTAAAACCTAATAAATTTCAATGATATTGTTTATCATGACATGCCCAATTTTTTTCTCATTTTACAAAAAAACAACATAAGTACATATAGCATAATAATTTTAACCCATTTTTAGCCTTACCTGCAGATACATGATATCCATGTTGCCTAAGCAATCGAAACCTTAGAGAAGTTTCATAAAGGCCATAGCTCTTATCGTCAACTTCATAGATCAATCTTAGTGCTTTATCTATTTCATTCTCGAAATGGTAATCTAATCCAAGCATTTGAATTGAATCAATCAAATTCATAAGCTGCAATATGTCACTAGTATCCTCGAACATGATCTTTACTTGCACCTTTAATTCTTCCACTCTCTTTATCATCCTTTGAGTGGACTCCTACATAATCAAAATTATTAGATATACATCCAACAATATTTAACTAGCTTGATCACCTTCTATTTGTACTCAACATTGAATAAATGTATGTGAGAAGGTTATAGATCATACCTTCTCATGAGAGAGCGAGGAGTTTTGTATAAAATAATCACCCCAAATGCTTGGATGAAATTTTGATGACTTACGAACTTTCGTCTCTTCAACACCAACAATAGTTTGTGATTGCTTCTCCATTTTTTGTATGAGTTGTGGTCTAAAGCTACCTTTCTCTCAGTATTTATAAGATCACAGTTCCGGCTTCCTGCCTGTGTATACATTTTCTTTTAATTTTAGGGATTATGAGAAGGTCATCATTTAAGATATTGATTTTTTTTAGAAAGGTAAATAGTTCATATATCAAATGAGATAAAGATATTGATTTCTTAATTCTCAAGCTAGCTTGGAACTGAGATGTATTCAAGAAGAAATTACAACAGTAAATTTAAAATTTATTGTGACAATTTTTAACTATAAATGTCGAAAATACTTATCATATTTAAGATTTTTTTTATACACGTGCTTTTTTTTTAAACAACGTGCACTTTTTTTTTTCAAAGAACGTGTACCACAGTAATGTAATTTGAAGTAATAAAATTCAAACAGTTGTTTTAATTTTCAATTTGATTTGAATAATTGATTGGATGGATTAAGGAATGAGTGAATCGATTGAGTAATTAATTTGGAGAATGGATTGCGAGAACAGAAACAAGCTGAATCGATTAAGCAATCGATTTAGCCTCCTCTTAATCGATCGATTGGTTAATCAATTAAAGAGGATAGTAATCGATTGGTCAATCGATTACAGTGGAATTGCGCAAGGCACAGAGAGATGTTGAATCGATTCAGCAATCGATTAAGATCGGCTAATTGATTAAGCTTCAAAAAATAGCCGTTGAACGGCTATGTCTGAGGTGTTAATTGATTGAGTGATCGGTTAAGGGAACCCTTGGTAGCGGATATATAGGGTGTTCACGCAGGTTGAAGCGGCACACTCACACACTTCTTCTCCTCCTTCATCGTCATTTCAAGAGAAGTCTTGGAGCATAGTATTGCTGTATTTCCAAGGTTCTAGAGGCGATTCCAAACTAGAAGAAAGCAAGAAAAGCAAAGAGAGCTAATTTGTGTAAATCTTATAAAATTTCTATTGTATTTGCTTATATTCACAAATATATCTTAAGTATTGCAGTACTCTTATTATCCCTTTCCAGTACTCAACATCGGGATTATTTGTGTATCTATTGAGTTTACTTACTACGTAGGCTAATTTTGATCATGTACAACTTATTAAGTACATTAGACTTTCAATTACTCCGGAGTACTCTATTTGAGAGATACACTCTTCTCAATTCTTCGAAGATGTAAACTTATATCTATCGACATAAGTGCAAATGCAGTATCACCCTTGGTGAATATCTTAAGAATCTTATCCACGTAATGTGTCTGACTATGAATAAGTCCTTGTGATGCTCTAAGAATTTTTATTTCTAAAATCATATCAAATGGGCTCATCTTTTTCATATCAAATCTTGAGTTTAATATATCTTTAGTGGATTTAATTATCTTATCATTACTCTAAATGATAAATATGTCATCTACATATAGACACAAGATGATATATATAGTCATTCTTTATGACTTTTATGTAAACACATTTATCACATTCATTAATCTTAAATTCACTTTCTTTCATGGCATTATCAAATTTGTTTATGTCATTGCTTTGGTGCCTATTTCAAGCCGTATAATGACTTCACTAATCTACCAACCTTATTTTTTATCCTGACATAGAAAACCCTTTAGATTGTTCTATATAGATTTTCTCTTCTAAATCCTCATTTAGAAAAATTATTTTTACATCCATCTAATACATTTCCAGATATCATAGAGCATCAATAACCAACTGTTATACTCTAATGGAAGTTATTTTTGACACAGGAGAATACATATCAAAGTAATCAAGATGTTCTCATTATTTATAATTTTTAATTACTAATCTGACCTTGTACTTATCGATTGTGTTATCTGATTTTATGTTATTCTTGAAGATTTACTTGCATCCTAGTCATTTATTTCCCAAAGAAAGATCCATAAGTTCCTAAGTGTTATTTTAGAGATGGAGTTTATCTCAAATGCAATTATCTCTTTCCAGTAAGATCTATCACATGAGTTTACTAATTCTGAGTAACTTTAGAGCTCACTTTCTAGTATAAATGTGATAAAATATGTTCTATAGGATTTTTCCATCCAAGCTCTTTTACTTTGTCTAAGCTTAACATCCACTAATTCATAATCTTCTTCCTCTTATGTTTCAAATGTCCGTTTAAAGGAACTTATTTCCTCTCGAGTCTTATACGGAAACATATGCTTGAAGAATAAGGCATTTCTCAATTTTATTATCGAGTTCTTGTGTATACCTATTATTTGTGATTCATACATTAAAAATTAATATACATTGTTGTTATGTGCATATCTAATAAATATACAATCAATAGTTTTTGGTCTTATCTTAATCTTTTTCAGATCATGCATCAAAACTTTCGCAAGATACCCCCCCCAACACATTTACAAAAATTTAAATGATGGTTGTCTTCCGTTCTACAGCTAATAAGGATTCTTATCTAATTTTTTGGGGATATTTTATTTAAAAGGTAATTAATTGTTAACATACCCTAGCTTCCCGCCCTGCCCCCCTCCCCGATCACATGAATGTTGGCAATCTAGAACTCAATAGAAGAACATTCAACATTCCTTATCTCCTTTAGAGTACAATTCTTTCGGTCAGCAACTCCATTTTATTGAAGAGTATAAGGAGTTATTATTTCAAGTATGATTCCATGTTCGAACACAACTCAGCGAATAGTGATACATATTCACCGCCTTGGTCACTTTGAACTACCTTTTTTTATTAAATTAGTTTTCAACCTTATTTTTATTGAGAATAAATTTCTTTATAGCTTTATCTTTACATTTGTGAATATACACATAACAGTATTTTGTATTTTCATTTACATAAGTGATGAATTACTTATTCCCACCATATATTGGTGTACTTTTTAGGCCACACACGTTGGTGTGAATTATGTCTAGTGGTTTGTTGCTAATTTCAATATGTTGAAAGGATGACTAACTCATTTTCACTTCAATACAAATTTCACACTTGTGTTTTGAGTTAAGGTGGAATATTAGTATGCTTTACATGTTAATTAATTTATGCAACACATCGTAGTTATCATGTCTTAGTCTACTATGTCACAAACACAAAGCCTCAAGCATATAAACAGAAGAGTTTTCAACGTTATTAAACTTAGGCCTAATCATTATTACACTAATCTTGAATAGTCCATCGGTTACATAATCTTTTCCTAAAGATACTTTATTTTTAGATAGAACAACTGTGTCAGTCTTAAAAAACAATGTTAAAGCCATGCTTGCTTAATAGTGATCCGAATATTAGATTATTTCAAATCTCCAAAATATACAACACATTGTTGAGAGTCAACTCCATACTTCAGATCACCTTTAGCACAACTTTTTCTTGGCCAATAATGTCCGAGATTGCTGAGTTCCCTATGAACAGTTTCTCCCCATCTTTGATTTCTTCAAAGTTATGGAGCAGCTTCTTATTGCAGCATATATGTTTGGTAGCACAAATATTGATCTACCATTGCTGCGGGTTTAAACCCACTAAGTTTAGTTTGGAGACCATGGCGCAGAGGTTGTCCATTTTTGATCCCTCGTTCAAGTTGACCTCCTGCTTCTTCATCGGTTTTCTACACTCCTAAGATTTGTGATCGAATTTGTAATAGTTGAGATACTTCCTAGAGAAATTATTTTTGCTTATATCTACTCTAGATCTCATTTTAGAAGACTTAGGATTCTTTCATTTTGAGCTTTGATTGTGATTGACCACGTTGACTTTCATAGTAACCTGAGAGAATACTTTCTTTCGGAACTCTTGTTTTCTTCCTCAATCAATGTCTGATAATGAGTTCCTTCCTCCTATGCTTATGGTAGTTCTTGAAGTCCTTCCAGCCAAGAGACAACTTCTTAATAATTACTATCACCTGGAAGGTTTCACTCTGCACCATGCCTTTTGAGTGAATTTCATACAAAATCACCTAAAGCTCCTAGGCATTGATCATTGTCTTAGAGTTAACCATCATGTAGTCCAGGAATCAACCCACAATAAACTACTTTGCCACCGCATCCTCCATCTTATACTTCTTGTCCAAGGACTCGCATAACTCCATGGTCATTCTCTTCATGTTGTATACAATATACAGTAAGTCGGCAAGGTAATTGAGGATGTAGTTTCGATATAGGAACTCAGAATAAGTCCATAGCTCTACTGACTAATGGTCTAGACATTAGTAATATCATCAACATGCTTTAGAGGGTGCTCAGTCAATAACCAGCCATATGAAGAATAGTCAAGTAGAAGCACATCTTATGCTGCCATCTCTTGAAGTCCAACCAAGTGAACTTCTTTGGCTTTTCCCCATGATTGATTGGAACATTTTCAATCAGGGAGGAGGGGGCCATCACGAGTTGAGTCTATGACACCTCAACATTCTTCGTGACCATTTCAATAAAATATATCTGTTTTAAGATTGTTGGATAATCTTATTGCTGGAGATATATGAGAAAATTTATTGAATTTGAAATTTTAGAATCAAATCAGTCTTATCAGTCGAGAGACTTGAGCAGATAATTTCAAGCTTCTACCAGGGCTAGTTTTTGCCAAGCTTCCGGTGGTCCAAAGTGTCAAGTCCGAGTCAAAATGTCACCCAATTGCCCGATTAGTGACTTATCCGAGTTGCCAAGTACCAAGTCACCCAACTGTCAAATGCTGCCAAGTCGGGATGAGTTCTCCTGAGTGAATGTTAAATATAGAAAACCTTAGGGATTTTTATGCATAAAAACTCTTATAGCCCTATTTTTTCAATAACAACAAATAGGAGGGCCTTTTTGCATAAGTGCCACACCTTATAACCCTATTCCTCCTTCCCATTGTCGCATGATCACAAAGGTGGTAGTTCCTCCCTTTACGTGAGCTACCCGGCGATGGCGGCGACGGCTTCTCCTTCTTCGTCTGCTTCTTTCCACACTGACAACCTCTTCTACGCCACGCAAACAAGGCGACACCGAGTTCCTTATCTTCGTTTTCCCCCTCTCTCTTGGTTTCTGCCGCTGACCCAAGCAAATGACGCCGACCCTTGCTCAATCGAAGCAAAGGCAATACCACCAGCACAACAAGGGTGAGATTCCAATAAAAGCATGCTTGATTTGGCTGTGTATCCCTTGGTTTGGCACGATATCGCAAGATTTAATTGGATTGCATGTTTTGGGCGTGGATTGATGTATTAAGCTTGTTGTGATATATTAAGCTTGATGTATTAAGCTTGCGGTTCTAATGGGATTGTAGTTGTGTGAACAACTCTTGGGTGTTGAGTGTTGCCGTCGACAACATCAGAAGAAGAAGAAAGAAAAGAAAAAAAACATGTTGAGTTGTTGGCGAAGGCAACAGGAGGAAAAAAAACAAAAAGATAAATAAATAATAATAATAATAAGGAGTTGAGTTGTTGCACAACATCAGAAAAAGAAAAAGAAAACTATATATATATATAGTAAAGGTATAAGCGTGTGTTATTATTGGGTATTGAGTCGATTACTCGGATTAGGTTCGGGAACCTAATCTTGGAAACTTGGAATAATTTGGGTTAAACATTTAATTCTGGTTATGTTAATTAAATGTAATGAGATAATTAGGAGGCCCTAATTAATTAGGATAACTTGTTTAGCTAAGAATTATGTATTATAATAGCTAAACTTATGTCGTTTGTTACAGGACCTTGATTGGATACAGATTGGCTGGACGGGAGGTTCTCTCTAGTATTACACAAGACATTTACAAGACGGGTACCTTCTGACTTATTTCTGTAGATATTTCAAATTTCTATGTATGGTTCCCTGTATGGATAGTAGTAGGATTTACCTTTATTTGCCTCTTGGTTATCCTTCTTGGTACTTATTGCTTGGCCTTTGACATGATCAAATTTATTTTCCATACAGTCTCTATAATTGATATTCTGATTCTAGATAGTAGACATGTTTGTCGATGCCTAGCATGCCTAGTAGGTTTTTGGTAGATCATGATTTATGATTCAGACCAGTACATATTATTTAAGGTTATTTGATGAGTGCTAGCATCATGTACCTTTTTTTGCATTATTGCATAACTGACGATCTTTGGGCTCCCTTGTGGTTGAGATTGATCATCAGTCATATCAGGATCTGCACACACTGTCACTCATGGGTTAGTGGTACTATCAGGAGGGTGTGTGCAGTTGCCCTGTTAAGGCTCCGCTCGACCGCTCACGGATAGTGGTTCCACAGCGTGGTAACAGATAGGGATCCCTCCACTTTCCTGTGATACGAGGAGATGAGAGCGGTGCTCCCTTATATGATTTGAGGTAAGAGGGGTGTGACCTTGATAAGTGTCATTTTATTGATCATTTTATATGCTTAAATCCATATTTAACCCATATTTTTGTCACGCCCCGAGACCCAGGAGCCGCTGCTCCAATATAAAATCGGGCAGCACCTCCCCTGTCCGGCGGACAATTTACACATACACAGAACACAACCACGCAGTTTAATTGGCCTCAGACCTCAAAATATAGATAGACACAATATAAAAACATAAGACAACTAAGTAAATCATACCTGACTGCGGACCGGTCCGACTTACGACGAATCAACCAATACAAAAACCTCTTAGGGCACACGACAACACTCCCAAGACATATACAAGTCTAAGAAGTAAATATACAAATAGACACTACTAAGTACAAAACGAAATAAAAATATATCAACCCCCGTCACGATGGGTAGGGACTGGCTGCTGGGCTCTTCTGGCGACTCCAAGTATCTCAACCTGAAATAAAAATATATGGCAACGGGGTGAGTCCATAACTCAGCGAATACCCAGCAGATATGCATAGTATGTTATAATAACAACAAGAGTTCCGCCAATACAGTCTCATATCAACCAGAGGGAAAGACTGGAACTGAAAATACTGGGTAGATACATACCTGAATCCATCTAACCTGGAAAGAGGGTAATAAATACCAAAGGAAAACCAATAGACATATAAGCAGGATAACAAGTCTCCAGTATATGCAATGTCAAACAAGTGCAAGAATCAAGTGCAGCAAACAATGCACGATGCAAAGTATGCACATGGTGCAATGACATGTGTCACCCCCTAGTCCCAGTCAGGATATCGTCATGACGTCCGCGTGGGTAGAGCTGTGACAACCTGTACCCAGTCAGGACATGGTCCACAACGTCCGCGTGGGTCAGCATGCAATAATGCAAGGATGGTGCATGCCCCAAACATATAAAGCACCCTGATGCAATGACATGCGTCACCCCCTAGTCCCAGTTAGGATCGTCCACAACGTCCGCGTGGGTAGAGCTGTGACAACCTGTACCCAGTTAGGATCGTCCACAACGTCCGCGTGGGTAGAGCTGTGACAACCTGTACCCAGTCAGGATCGTCGTCCACAACGTCCGCGTGGGTAAGCATACAATAATGTAGAGATGGTGTATGATAGATACACATACCTCCCTCACCAAGTCCTCAGTATACTAAGTCTCAGCCTGAATTCCTATAATAGGAAATACGGGTGACCTACAAGGTATACTGGCAGAAATCTACAGATCTCTCATGTCAAATGCACGAGATAACATCCAAATATCTAAGCATACATATAGATATGACAATACCTGAGACTGTATGAAACTAACCGCATAATAACTCAGGGTTAAACAACAAGTATCCAGAACAAGCATAATAACTCAGGGATAACTAACAAGTATCCAGAACAGGCATAATAACTCAGGGATAACTAACAAGTATCCAGGACAAGCATAATAACTCAGGGCTAGCGTATAATCTTACTGCTATCTATAACCAACCATGCATAGCAATATGACAATATCTAAAAGATAAGTCAAAGGTTACCCGCCTCAATCGCAAGATGCTCGTATCCGAAAGAACCTTCCGTCCGCTAATCAGCAATGATATATCCAATCAATGCCCTGTATCAAAGGCATAATGTTTAACTATAATACCAAATCGACTGTTAACTAGCTAAACACGATCCAAACCCAATTATCACCACCCTAAAGGTGATTGTAACTAATTAACCCTAATTAGTGATTAATTTCTGTTTAGGTTGAATCGTGACCCAAGTTAGGTTTTATCCTGGCTTATCCCAAATCAATCAAGTGTTAGTCTATTAGGTTTAATCTCAAATTAAACCTAATCCGTAGTTCAACCAAGAGTTTACCCAAAAGCTCACGGCAAGCACACCCAACGTGCTGCTAATTCAACTTTCCACCTATAGTGAACCACATAAGATTCTAATTCAATCCAAAATACATCCCAACACCAAAAGGAAACTCACAGTAAGAATCCAAGCCTAGGATTACAACGTAACACAAGTGAAGCTCTCGGCACAGCTTCAACTCTTATTTAATCAACTCAACAATGTATCACAATACACAAAAATATAGAATTAAATGAAATGAAGCTAGACCATCATTCCAACACATTCAACAAATCTACACACCTAAATCCAAATTGCATAGCCACACTACCCATCTACGATTCAACAAGCACATCAACCACATCATGACCAATTCTTGGAACCTATCACAAAACATCCCATTTACCCAAGCTTCATCATATCCAAGTATCAACCCATAATTCTAATCAAGTTAATACACACAAGAAACTTCAAATACTACCACTCACGGCACCACTCCAACACAGAAACAAACATCTACATGCTTTCCATATAGCTACCCAAATTCACTCAAAATTCTCAATACAAACAGAAACCCTTTTTGAAACCAACAGAACAGGACATTACAAGAACAACTCATACATTGGAAGCAAATTTTCCAATATCCACTTTGTAATTTAGTACAGATACATCAAATTCAGTCCCTTACCTCAACTCTTTGGAGATCCGAAGCTCGAACTCTTCTTCCCAGCTCTGAAACAAAACCTCACAGTGGGTTGGAGCAGAAGATGAAGAAATGGAGTTCAATTCCAATTCCAATTCCAATTCCAATTCAGGAATCAGACCTGCCATCACAATCAGTTCGAATTCACACCCTCACGTCCATTTGCTCCATGCTAGATCAAATCAACTAGAGGATCCCTTACCTGAGTTGCTACCGGCGTCGCTCTCTTGAACCAAGACCAACCACAGATCAACGACGTATCGGCTCTCGAGTTCCTGACTAAGTGAACCCTAGCTCACCTCCGACGAGGCTCCGGCCGCGCGAGGGTATCATCGGCCGGTTGGATCACAGCAGTGCCCCAAAATGGCCATGGCGAATCCCTAGCTCACGCTCGCTAGGTGGTTTGGGGATTGTGCAGTCGAAGTTAAGCAACTTGCCAGATCTCAAGGCAGTCGCCGGAGAGGTGGAAGACGAAGGGAAACGGCGGCGGCTTCGATTGTGATTGAGAGGAGGCGAGGAAGGGAGTCGGGTGGCTGGCGTCGGGTGCTCTGTGGTTTTAGGGCAAATCGCGTGTGAGGGAGGCTATAAGTGAGGCAAGTTTGCGAAAAACCCCTCCAACCTTTCGAAATCCCACAGCTGCCCTTACCTAATAAGCACACTTGTTTCTTAGGCCCCTCATTTTTGACTAATTCCATATCAAACTTAACAATTGATGCATATTCGCAAATCAGCCCTTAAAACTTAAGTTTCAAAGCGATATAACCCCTTTAATTTCAATTTAGGTCTCGAAAATCCTAAATCTTTTTCCGAAAAATTTTTCAGATCACGTCAAAAATGTCGGATTTAACATCCTCCCCCACTAATAAAAATTTGGTCCCCAAATTTCATTATTCCTCATACGGCAAACACTAGCATCAACACATGACTGTACTCATCATAATTAACCACTTTGTCTAATATCCCAAGGTCACACTGCTACAAGCATATGGAGTTATCAATCCAGAGGTTATCATCCGATAACCAGGTGCAGCCGATCAATCATTCAATCATCACAACTATCCTGGGCACTCAATCCCAAGATCACTGGCGCTAAATCTATACTCCGATCCTCAAACGTAAAACGTCAAAACCATGAGTATCACTCAAGTATCCCCAGATCAATAACATCCTCCGAACATCACAAGGCATGTATATATCCTCTAATAGATCATCAAAAGATAACATATAATTTAGAGATTGTGTCAATATGACGTACCATATGCTGCTATCGATAACAGACTTCCTAAATAATCAACCACCGAAAGATCATTTATCCACCAAATGATCTATCAAAAGCTACAATCCGGTAGGTCTATGTCCACTAATAGAATCTTCAAATTACAACAGATCATAGAGATTCGTCAATCTCAATCCACCTCTCGACACCAACGAGAAAATCCATGGTAATACCAACCTTATCATCACGTGAACTAATAGGTCCTCGATGGGGATATAATAACCGAAAGTAGTGGACATCTTTGACCTCCTGATTAATGCCCAATATCTCACTAGAAAATAAAGATACAGTTAACTCCACATTCTCCGCACCCAAGCGGGTCGTATATCCTGATGCACCATCGAGATTATCTAACCATATACATCCAATCTATGAGTCAGAATCCCTCATAGACTAGCGTAGCATATCAACTAACGAGTCACTCCGACCGTCAACTCGTAATCTAGTACAGTCCGATTCCTCCACTCCATATTCAAAACCCTCTA
This sequence comes from Boesenbergia rotunda, assembly GCA_024364735.1. Lineage (NCBI taxonomy): Eukaryota > Viridiplantae > Streptophyta > Magnoliopsida > Zingiberales > Zingiberaceae > Boesenbergia > Boesenbergia rotunda. The sequence continues at coordinate 101,857 of JAGFNQ010005042.1, read as the reverse complement.
AGGTCCTACTTCATAACAAGGAGATAGATGCGTGCTGTCTCTTAAGAGTATCTCAACATACTCATGAAATAATTCATTTATTTCCCCACGGGTCGTCCTTGATATCATTTAACCAAAAGTGGTCTAGTTTTATAAGTGATTTGCCTCCACGCAAATCATAAGTCCGTATATACCTTTTTAGTTATTCAACCAAGTACAAGCGGTAACCCATAAGTGTCAAGCAACTAGCTTCACACTTTTCTATATTAGCCCAAATCATCTATCAACATGTACCTTCTAGGTCAACTACCAAGTACAAGTGATCCATGGTCAAAGTCCCCAAGGAACAGATTGTATCAATCCTCTACTAATCATAATAATATGTAGCTACTGCTACCCTATTGCATCAATGCAGATCATGTACTCACAACATGACATCTAGCATATCTGTCCAGATATACGCAACATAAGAAAACTTGTAGCTCCATGAGCTACTGTGAATTGATCCAATAACATGAGAGAATTTCTAACTATACATAAATATACAGGATCAACCTGATATGACTGATAAATCTACCATACCTAATATACAGAATGTAGCATGATCCGAGATAATTTCTAAATCAAACCTAGATATACAGGTATAGTAACATGATCCAATATCATGTGAGAATTCTAAATCATACCTAAATATACAGAATGGTAACATAATCCAGTAACATGTGAGAACTACTAACCATACCTAAATATACAATAGTAACATGATCCAATGACATGAGAATTTTAAACCATACCTAAATAGGATAAGGGATCCAAAAGATCAGGAGAAATACCTGTCGCCTGAAGAAGTCCCATCGCGCCAAGTCCCAAACAACCACATCGAGAAAAATACTCCGAACAAATCCGAAAAGACTCGTAAAACAAGTAGCATCACAAACCTAACTTTATCCAGAAATAATCCAACAAGTCCTCAAGGTATCCGACAACCTGAGCTCTGATACCAAAATAAATTGTCAAGCCCCGAGACCCAGGAGCCGCTGATCCAATAGAAAATCGGACAGCACCTCCCCTGTCCGGCGGACAATTTACACATACAAACACACACGCAGATAATAATAGACATTATCACGCAGTTTAATTGGCCTCAGGCCTCAAAATGTATATAGACCCAACATAAAAGCACCCGACAACTAAGTAAATCATACCTGACTGAGGACCGGTCCGACTTACGACACAACAACAAACACATAAACCCCTTAGGGCACACAACAACACTCCCAAGACATATACAAATCCAATAACTGAATATGAAAACATAGACGCTACTAAGTACAAAACAAACTTTATCGTTACGATGGGTAGGGACTGGCTGCTGGGCTCTTCTGGCGACTCCAAGTATCTCAACCTGAAATAAAAATATATATGGCAACGGGGTGAGTCGATAACTCAGCGAATACCCAGCAGATATGCTTAGTATGTTATAATAAAAATAAGCATCTACGTTAGTACAGTCTCATATCAACAATATGGAAAAATTAGTACTGGAAATACTGAGGTAGATACATACCAGAATCCAGCTAACCTGAAAAGAGGATAATAAGTACCAAGGGAATATCATTAGACATATAATCTCAAATAACAAGTCTCCAGTATATGCGATGTCAAACAAGTGCAGCAAATAAGTGTAGCAACCAATGCACGATGCATAGTATACACATGGTGCAATGACATGTGTCACCCCTGACACCAGACAGATCATCGTACACCTGTCATAGGGACGTCTGAACGGGTAGGGCTCTGAACACTGTACACCCTGCCATCACTGCTCCTGAGTGACCGGGTGGACAGGATGCTGGCGAGGGACCACCCCTCTACCCCAAGCAATGGGGGAGCTCCGCTCTCATCTCCCCGTGGCTCAGTACGAGAAGGGATCCCTGCTTGCTACCACGCCCGCGCTCACCCTCCTCATAGTGGCCGGATGGAGCAATACAGGGCAAATGCACACATCTACGGTATCCACTAACCCATGAGTGGTCGTGTGTGCATGTCATGTACCGGAAGACGATTAGGCTCAACCACAAGGGAGTCGCTGATCGCCGGCATGCAACAGTGCAAGGATGGTGTATGATAGATATACATACATAATAACTCAGGGATAACTAACAAGTATCCAGAACAGGCATAATAACTCAGGGATAACTAACAAGTATCCAGAACATGCATAATAACTCAGGGATAACTAACAAGTATCCAGAACATGCATAATAACTCAGGGATAACTAACATGTATCCAGAATATGCATAATAACTCAGGGATAACTAACATGTATCCAGAACAGGCATAATAACTCAGGGATAACTAACATGTATCCAGAATATGCATAATAAACAAGGCTAGCGTATAATCTTACTGCTATATATAACCAACCATGCATAGCAATATGACAATATCTAAAAGATAAGTCAAAGGGTACCCCCCTCAATCGCAAGATGCTCGTATCCGAAAGAACCTTCCGTCCGCTAATCAGCAATGATATATCCAATCAATGCCCTGTATCAAAGGCATAATGTTTAGCTATAATACCAAATCGACTGATAACTTGCTAAACATGATCCAAACCCAATTATCACCACCCTAAAGGTGATTGTCACTAATTAACCCTAATTAGTGATTAATTTCTGTTTAGGTTGAATCGTGACCCAAGTTAGGTTTTATCCCCGCTTATCCCAAATCAATCAAGTGTTAGTCTATTAGGTTTAATCTCAAATTAAAACTAATCCGTAGTTCAACCAAGAGTTTACCCAAAAGCTCACGGCAAGCACACCCAACGTGCTGCTAATTCAACTTTCCACCTATAGTGAACCACATAAGATTCTAATTCAATCCAAAATACATCCCAACACCAAAAGGAAACTCACAGTAAGAATCCAAGCCTAGGATTACAACGTAACACAAGTGAAGCTCTCGGCACAGCTTCAACTCTTATTTAATCAACTCAACAATGTATCACAATACACAAAAATATAGAATTAAATGAAATGAAGCTAGACCATCATTCCAACACATTCCAACAGAATCTACACATCTAAATCCAAATAGCATAGCCACACTACCTATCTACGATTCAACAAGCACATCAACCACATCATGACCAATTCTTGGAACCTATCACAAAACATCCCATTTACCCAAGCTTCATCATATCCAAGTATCAACCCATAATTCTAATCAAGTTAATACACACAAGAAACTTCAAATACTACCACTCACGGCACCACTCCAACACAGAAACAAACATCTACATGCTTTCCATATAGCTACCCAAATTCACTCAAAATTCTCAATACAAACAGAAACCCTATTTGAAACCAACAGAATAGGACATTACAAGAACAACTCATACATTGGAAGCAAATTTTCCAATATCCACTTTGTAATTTAGTACAGATATATCAAATTCAGTCCCTTACCTCAACTCTTTGGAGATCCGAAGCTCGAACTCTTCTTCCCAGCTCTGAAACAAAACCTCACAGTGGGTTGGAGTAGAAGATGAAGAAATGGAGTTCAATTCCAATTCCAATTCCAATTCAGGAATCAGACCTGCCATCACAATCAGTTCGAATTCACACCCTCACGTCCATTTGCTCCATGCTAGATCAAATCAACTAGAGGATCCCTTACCTGAGTTGCTACCGGCGTCGCTCTCTTGAACCAAGACCAACCACAGATCAACGACGTATCGACTCTCGAGTTCCTAACTAAGTGAACCCTAGCTCACCTCCGACGAGGCTCCGGCCGCGCGAGGGTATCATCGGCCGGTTGGATCACAGTAGTGCCCCAAAATGGCCATGGCGAATCCCTAGCTCACGCTCGCTAGGTTGTTTGGGGATCGTGCAGTCGAAGTTAAGTAACTTGCCAGATCTCAAGGCAGTCGCCGGAGAGGTGGAAGACGAAGGGAAACGGCGGCAGCTTCGATTGTGATTGAGAGGAGGCGAGGAAGGGAGTCGGGTGGCTGGCGTCGGGTGCTCTGTGGTTTTAGGGCAAATCGCGTGTGAGGGAGGCTATAAGTGAGGCAACTTTGCGAAAAACCCCTCCAACCTTTCGAAATCCCACAGCTGCCCTTACCTAATAAGCACACTTGTTTCTTGGGCCCCTTATTTTTGACTAATTCCATATCAAACTTAATAATTGATGCATATTCGCAAATCAGCCCTTAAAACTTAAGTTTCAAAGCGATATAACCCCTTTAATTTCAATTTAGGTCTCGAAAATCCTAAATCTTTTTCCGAAAATTTTTTCAGATCACGTCAAAAATGTCGGATTTAACAGGATGCCTACAAAGTATCCAAGGATTTATCTATTGTAAAGTTAGATGATTTATTTTGTGAGATGGAATTGCATGAAATGGCTAACAAAGGCCCTAAGGAGAAGGGGATTGCCTTAGTTGCAGGGGATCGAGTCACTAAGAAGAAGAAGGAGAAGAAGAAGCAGAAGGAGGTCTCATCATCTTCATCTTCTTCCGGATCCGAATCCAATTCCGAGGAGGATGGCAGCTGCTCTTCTTCATCCGAAATGGCCAACTTTGTGATGAGCATGATGCGAAGAGACCGACGTTTCAAAAGGAGAGGTAACACTAGTGAATTCAAGCTTGATAAGAATAATGCATCTTGCTTTGAGTGTGGTAGGAAAGGGCATTTCAAGAATGAATGTCCGAAGCTTAAGAAGGAGGAGAAACCCAAAAGAAAAGAAGAAAAATCCAAGAGGAAGAAGAAAGCTTTGAAGGCTTCTTGGGATGAGTCATCCTCTAGTTCATCCGATGATGAGAAGGAGGAGAAGAGCACAAGGCAAGTGGCTCTCATGGCTCTTGGAGAGGAGAGCAGTGATGAAACTTCAAGCTCCTCAAACGCGTCTTCATCATCTTCGGATGATGAAGAGGTAACTTCTCCCGAGCTTGAAAAATGCTATAGAGCAATTGCATGTTTAACTAGTATGCTTAAGAAATCCAAAAACAAAGTTAAAGCATTGCAATTAGAAATTGATCAATTGAAAGCTTCTAGGGATGATAACATTGATGACTTGCATGTTGAATTACTAGAAGATGAAATTAAATCTTTGAAACTTGAGATTGTAAGCTTGAAATCCTCTAAGGTTGAGGAAATCAGTGATTTGCATGATAATGTGTTAGTAGAGGAAAACCAATCATTGAAGAGTGAAGTTGAGAAGCTCAAGAATATTCTTGGGAAATTCTCAAATAGCTCCAAGACCCTAGATATGATTCTAAATGCCCAAAGCGCAGTTTACAATAGGGCCAGTATTGGTTATCGCCCTAAGGAACTCTCATTTGTATCTCTCATGTCTAGGACTGACATGAGACAATCTAGGACACCTAAGACTCAAAAGAAAGTTGTCAAGGCATGGGTGCCTAAGTCATGATTAGTTGATGCTTTAGGTCCCAAGGTTTGGGTACCTAAGACTTCTATTTTTCGAATTGTGTAGGTTATGATTGAGGGGGAGTATCTATCAACTTGGTTTGTTGATAGTGGATGCTCCAAACTCATGACCGGGGATAGATCATTGTTTACCATATTTCACAAGAAGAGTAGAGGTAATGTATCATTTGGTAACAATGGTAGTCTTAAGGTCATAGGAATAGGAGACATTCAAATATCCGAATGTCTTAGAATCTCAAATGTCCTTCTAGTCAAGGGGATGAAGTTTAATCTCCTAAGTGTCAGTCAATTGTGTGACACGGGTTACACAATTGACTTCAAACCATGTCAATGTCTAGTTAGACAAAATGACACCTTGGACACGGTACTAGTAGGAGCAAGAGTAGACAATATTTATCAAGTTTCATTTAAAAATGCTACTAATGCTTTTGCTAAGTGTTTCATGTCAAAAGAAGAAGAGTCCACACTTTGGCACCGGAGGCTAGCACATGTGAACATGAAGAACATCCGGAAGTTGGCCAACAAGGGACTAGTTCGAGGCTTACCAAGCATCAAGTATGGAAAAGATAAATTATGTGATGCGTGTCAAATAGGTAAGCAAACTAAATCTACACATAAAGGTAAAAGCACAGTAAGTACTTCCTGTAACGACCCGGAAAATTCTCTTAATATTTTCTTAAAATATTAAGCATGTTTAAATAATTTTCCAAGGGACCTAGAAATATTAAGGAGAACTTAGGCCTAGAAAATCCATGTTTTCTCATTTAAATTGAGAAAACTAAGTACCAATGAGCTTTAAATGGGCTCCAAAAATGGGTATTAATTAGGTAAAATTAATATAAATTAGGTAAAATTAATATAAATATAAAAGAATTTTATTTATGAATATTGGCATAATTATGGGTGATTTTAGGGGAATTTTCGAAATAAAAGGGATTTTCGAAAATAAGAAAAAAGGGGTTTAAATAAAATAAAAATAAAGGTGCATGGGCCAAGGATTGAACCTTGGACCTCTTCTACAACCAAGAATGCTTTAACCAACTCACCTAGGAAGGAATTATTATAAGTAATTGAAGTGGACGATGGTTAAGAGGTAAAAGGAGGTGAAGGGTGATAAGCACCATTTTATTGATTATTTTAATTGCTTAAATCCATGTTTGACCCATGTTTTTATTGCTTAATTATGATTTTACCCTAGGTTTTGGAACTTTATCTTATTTTGGACTTAATTGCAAAATTACACAATTTTTGGATTATTTGGCCACTAATTTTTTGATATTATTTTATAGACATGAAAGGATCCTGGACCTAGGGCATACTGGGTCAAACTTGAGTCGGATGTGAACCGGATCGAATTATCAAGCTTACAATTAATCCGGGCCGTCCGATTCAAGAGCGGCTAGATCTGAGCCATCCGGAACGATCTGAAGCAATCCGAGCTAGGGTTAGGGTTGATCAAGCTCTATGATCAAGATCTGAAGGTTTCATTCCAATCAGAGCTCAATCAACCGTTGGATCAAGCAAGGAGGGCTCTAGAGCGTCCATTCACAGATAGAGTTGATCTGGACCATCCGTTACACATCTGGAGGATCTAAGCTACCAGGAGGCAGATCCTGACCCCAGATCATCATCATAAAAGTTTGGCTCCAATCAGAGCAAGATCCGCCGTTGGATTTCCTCAAATTAATCACAGCCGTCCATTGTTAGCTATTTAATCAGATTTTCCACTGTTCATCTCCTTGTCGCGTCTCCGCCGTTTTCTGCGTCTTCTTTGTTTTCTCTTCACTATTTTAGCTGATTTCTTCCATTCAAGGGGCGCGACCCCTTAATTCTTCATCTGGATCAAGGTTTGGATCGCTGGAGGATACTTTGTTGGAGATTTCAGATCAAATTCGCGCCGGACAGAGCTTGTTTGAGGGTTTCGACAGCTTTGTGGTCCGGGAGCTTAAATCTCAACCACAACCAATTTCCGACGACCTGGGCCACTTGTAGGGGTTCTCAGGTGAGCTCAGGTCTTCCCCAAATCACCATCGCAGCTCAACAACTGAGATCGAAGCTTTCGGATTGGAAATTTCCCCAACTGTACAGTTTGAGCAGAATTTACCAAACGGAGCTGTTTTCCAGCGAATTGCTGTGCTTAGGGGTTCGAGGCCAGCCTTTGCGTGACGAACAAAGAAACCTTGAGCTAGGGAAGCATTGAGGAGTAGCTTAGATAGTTTAATTTCAGTTTCTTTTAGCTGTAAATTTCGTTTCAGCCTAGTTTAGTTACTATTTTCGAATTTCAGAGTTGGTTAATCTCGTTTCTGGTTGGTTTCTGCTTAATTAGGATTCAAATCTTCTAGTTCAACAGCTAGGGAATATGTTTAGTGGATAGTTATCTTTAATTTCAGTGATTTGCTGCATTAATTTCTTGCGTATCAGATTTTTCAGTTACTGTGTTTGTTCTCCATTTACAGCATGGCGTATCAGCTCTCTTCCTTTCTATCAGTTCTTGTATTTAGCTTCTTCTTCTGAATTTACTTTTCAGATTGTTTCATTTCCAAAACCCTGGTATCTATTTCTGCGAATTGGACTCAGCCCGATTGCTTGTGTGCCAAATTCTGTTTCTGCAAAAGAAAAGAATTCAGTTCAAATTCTGCATCTGTTTCAACCTTGTTTTCTACCAGTGAATTCCTGCATTCGAAATCTGGGATCCGCATTCATACATGCCCTGAGTTTGTTTCTGAATTATTTGAATCCATACACATCAGTATTGTTGCAATTTGATACATTCCTGCACATCAAGCTCATACATTCCTGCACATCAAGTTCCTGTTTACAGGTTTGCAGATTCTTAAATTCAGCCTAGTGGTTGTGTTTCAGTTCCATGATCATGTATCAATTCGCATCCCTGTGAGTTCAGTTGTAATTTCGGAATTTTCATCAATTAGGTTTCAATTCTAAGGAAGTTTATAGAACATTAGCAGAAAGTAATTAATTGCCGATGCTTGTGGTTTTAACATCCAAATCATTTCTGAATTTCACAAGGCATTCCCTGATTTCTACATTTTTGCATTGAGTCTTCACAAGTGCCTTGCGAATTTTAGTTGCTTGAATTGGTTGAAACCCACTTCTGAAATTCTGCATGTTATATTTCTGAACTGGAGTCATTTATTTCTGCACATTCATTAGCTTCTGAAGATTGCAGTTTAATTGTTTGATTCACATCCATTCATCTCATCAGCTGCCTCTCATTAGTTTAGAGTTCAATATTCAGCTCAGTCTCGGTACATAAGCCTCCCCCATGAGTATCAAGTTGTGTAATTGCATGGTTTATGCTAAGTGTAGTTCGGCAGATACTTCAGGGGCTTAGAGCTTGCATTCCTGAAAACAACCAGCTCATCTTTGACTTCAAGCTTCACTTATGCAAATTAGTTTTTGGTTGCTGAAATTTCGGATCAAGTGAGTTTCGGAAATTACCCTGTTGTCAAATCATTTAGATTGAGGAGAATTGTTTTGAATCTCTTGCATTTGCATAAGACTTGCATGTGATTTCAGATTGTTTTAGATTAGATTGACTAGTTTCAATTTTGTCCAGCAAGGTTCTTTTCTTTTCATAGCTTTTTTCATTTCTAATTGAACCCAAAACCCAAATCTTTATTTGAAACCCGAAAACATAAATGACCTAAATACAAGCACGAGTCAAATTATATCAACTAGCCCCGAGAAAAATACGACCTGTGGCCCCTATATTACATTTTCAGATTTTGATTGTAAAAAGGGTTTCCAGCTTTCATTTATAAATTCTAAATCTGATGAGCCCATACTTTCGTGACAAAATTAATCTAGTATATTTGGGCCCGTCAAATTTTTGGCGCCGTTGCCGGGGAACAACTAGTTGATTTGTTTGATTTTTGCTTGTATGTTTTTGACATATCATTGGGTTCTATTTTATTTTGCTTTATCTTTCATATACGGTTGCTGCCATTTTTCTTGTTTGTTTTGTGACAGGGCTGCAAATTCAAAATGGGGTCAAAAGAGATAGAAGAGGCATTGGAGGAGTTAAAAAATGTGTTAAAGGGGTTGGACTACCAACTAGATCGTAAAGTTCAGTCATCTACTTATCAGAAGCTACCTCAGCCACAATTTCAGCCTCTCCGGAAATTTCAGCAGCTAAATCAAGAATTCCAACAACCCTATTGGAATTTTCAGCAACCAAATCAGTTTTTTCAGCCACAAGATCAACCATCATTTCAAAATTTTCAGCCAAATCAGTATTTTCAGAACGGGCAGCCACCATTTTAGAGCTATCAGCCCAATTTGAGCAACCAAATCAATTTTGTCAGCCTCAAATTCAGCAACTACAACAATTCCAGCAACCACAGCAATTCCAACAATTTCAGCCGGATTTTCAGCCAATTCAACCAAATTTCCAGAATTTTCAGAATGGGCAGCCTTTCCAAAATTTTCAGCCCAATCAACCAAATTTTTAGCAAGAGTTTCAGCCTGAGTTTCAGCAATTTCAGCCTTCTAATCCTAATTTCCAGCCTACATTTCAGCAATTCGAACCTCAATTTCAGCCTTATCAACAGGGGCAGCAAGTGTGTCAAACATTTCAGCAAGATCCGCCTCAAAACCAGCCATTTTATCAGCCCACACAACCCTTGAATCAAAATTTTCAGCCTTCGCCACCTAATTTTCCAGCCCAAAATCAAAACTTTCAAGGCTACAACTCCCAGCAAAGTTTCCAAGAATATCAGCCCTTTAATCAGCCTTAACAGCCATGTTTTCAACCAAATCAGCAAGCTCAAAATTTTCAGCCTACTTCGTCCTTTCAAATTCAGTCAAGGAGCTATGCTAACCAAGGAGGCTTTGAGAATCTTAATGAGAATGAGGCACAACAACAAAGAATGGAGGAGATTTATCAACTAGTTGTACAATATCATCAACAGCAGCAAAGGCTTCAAGACATAGAAAGAGGCGTTGGACAAATTGCTAGTCAAATGAATCAAATGCAAGTTCAAGGTGACCCTAGTGCAGGGTCAAATCTTTCTTTAATGGATCTTGCAATTTTAGAAGAAGAAGAAGATGACGTACTCATCAAAGTCTGGGCACCTACAGCATGCATCCCTCCGAAGATTCCTATTCAAAATCCATTGCCAAATTTTTCAACTCAAGAAGAAGAAACTGAAGCTCCACAGGACCATTCTAGACTTTTATTTTCTGATGATAGCATTATTGATGGTCCTAATTTTTCTGACACTGTTGTTGCAGATATTACAGAGGAAACTTGCATAGGAGATGATTCCATAGGTGTAGGGGACTGCACTAAGCCCCAGGGACCACCACAGTTGACTGGTACATTAGAAGATTCAGAAAATGAACCAGAAAGTGTAGGGACTTGCATGGTGGAAGCAAGCACCCAAGGATCACCTGCTTTAGTTGAGTGTCCACCAGAGTCTGAGGCTGAAGAGGAGCATCTACTTGACCAGGAGGAAGCCATGGACACATCTACCCTTGTAGAACCTCCAGGTATTCTCCAGCACGCTCAGGTAAGTATTTCTCCTCTTTGTTCAGAAAAATGCAGCGAGGTACCTAGTGCTAATTTTATTGATTCTGATGAATTTATTGATATACCTTGTGTAGAAATTATTTGTGAAAATCCAATAGAGGTACCACACATTGATTTTAGTGATCATCATGCATTACTTGACACATCCCTTGTAAATATGGATTGCGAAATAATTTTAGAGGCACCCATAATTGATGTAGTTTTTTATGATGAATCACTTAATACATCTTTTGTGGATATGGATAGAGAAAATTTTTTAGAAGTGCCTGAAATGGATGTTATTTATTTTGATGAGTCTCTTGCTATATCTTATGCTGAGGTTGAATGTGAAAAACACATGGAGATATCTGATATTGATTTGATTGGCTGTGACCCTTAGCTTGATACACCCTTGATTGAAAATAATTGTGAAATTTCTATTGATGAGCCAGAAATTGATTTCTTTATTTGTGATGAATATCTGGATGCAAATTTGGTAGGAAATAATTTTGAAAATTTCATTGAAATACCAGAAATTGATTTAATTAGACATGATGCAGTTTTGGATTCACTTTATGCAGAGACTGATATTATTTTATTTCTTTCTGACCCTGAACGCTTGAGAGAGGTATTACATTGTTTTGCAGGGTACAGAAGACTTCAGGAGTGGGTACTCCAACTGAACAGACTTCAGCCTCCTGGATGGACTTCTGAAAAGCATCAAGAAGGAGGAGATGATTTTACTCTAATTCGAAGAACTCCATTCCTTCAATGGATTTTAAACCTGAATCGCCTGCGGCCACCGGAGCACATTTTTGTGAAGTTCAAGTGTGGGGGAGTCCTACTTCTCCCAGCCACCCAGACACCTCCACTTCCACAATGGAGGCTCCTTCTGGATAGACTCCGCCCACCAGAATAAAGGGGAGATTGTTCTTTCTTGTATTTTTTTTTATCGCATTTTTCATTTTTTTGACTTCTAGAATTTTCCTTTAAATTGAGTCCTTACTAATAAATGCATGAGTAGAGTAGAATGCATAGGAGTCGTTGTAAATACCATGTCTTTTCTTTTAGCTCTTTTGCATGAGTAGAAATAAAAGTATCCCTCTAGGTTATCTCCATAGCATTTTAGAGTCTTTTGGAAAATAAATTAAATTTGGTTGTTAAGGCTTAGGGTTTGAGTTCATGGATGAAATCTTGGATGCTTGAGTACTACTTGCTTTAGATTCTTAATTGATGTCTTGAGATGAAATATTTTTGCCTAGTGAGATTAGCCTTATTTTGTGATACACATATGTTATTGAACTCTAGAACTTGCTTAGGTTCTTTCAAAACCACATTTCAATGATTGGATCACATCTATAAAGGCTAATCCATTTATTTTCCTTTCCACATCAATTTTTAGCAATAATCATGTTTATTCCATTTTTCTTTACCTATTTCCTACTCTTACCCTCACTTTTTTTTGGACTTGTTGTTTGAGATGTTTTCTTAATGTTATTTTGCCCGAGACGGACAAAGATTCAAGTGTGGGGGAGTGACTAGCTTTTTGGAAAGATTTGATATCAAGGAGGCACTTCATTTCGAAAAAAAAAATGTGCCAATTGAGTTTAGTTTGGTATCAAGTTCATGCAAGAAGAAGTAGTTGAGGAAGACAACAATTGAAGCATCTAAATTCTTGCTCATCACTTTGGCACACAAAAAAAAAACAACAACAACAAACAACAAATCTGTTTTGGTCGGATGGATAGCATGTTTTGGTTGGAATGCTTGGATTTGCAGCTGTTTTTGCTTAGAAATCAAACACGTCTTGCTGAATGGTTTGTGGAGCTGGACAGATCTGAAAACAACAGAAGAAATCTAGGCAGAATTCTGGTTTCCATATCATACAAGGCAGTTTTTAAGCTGGGCAGAAATCTGGTTTTCAACAGAATTGCCGAATGTTTTCAGCTGAATTCAACTTCTTGGGAGCAGATTTTAAACTGCTGAATGAGAGAAACATGGATGGGATTTGAATCCAAAGGCTGATTTGAATGAGAAAAAAATCTGCAGCTGAGCAGATTTGGAACTTGAGCAGTCTTGGCACAGTTTTGTATCAAACCAAACTGAATTTGGTCTTTTTAATTCAGCAATTGTTTTGCTGCATCTGAACAGAACTGGTAGAATGTTTTCAGCTGAATTCAACCTCTAGGTGAGCAGATTTCGAGTAAAGGCAATTGAATGGAATCAGAGTAGGAAAGGAAAAGCAGTGAAGGCTAAGGTTGAAATTCAACATGCTGATTAGGATTTTCGAATGGAACAATTGAGATTCTCCACTGATAGTTAATGCCAACTGATATGGAGAAATCAGAGCTTTGAGAAATCTGAAATGATCCATTAGAAGATTGAGAAAAAAAAACAGTTTGAGAAAAGAAAAGAAAAGAAGAAACCAAGTGGACACAATTGAGTTGGCATTGAAAATCATTGAAGTTCTCTGATCCGAATTAAAAGTTTTGCTCCAGTACAAATCTGACCTTGCTAGAGGATAAAAGAAGAAGAGAAAGATCAGAAAAGAGAAGAAAGAAGTGAAGTTGGCACGCAATAGGCAACTTGGCACAAGGAAGTAAAGAAAGGGTTTTTCATCCAAATCAAAGGCCATTATTCAAGTTTCACTTACCCATACTTTTGATATCATTAGAGGACTGTTAAGATGGGGCAAAGCACATTGGAAACATTTTTGAGCAACCAAGTCTTCCACTCCATCAATTTTTTTTATTTTCTTGATTTTTACTCCATATCTTACCATTATCCATGTTTTCACTTGTTTTTGTAGATATTGATCGCAATCATGATTAATGGTGGAGATTAGATAATAAGCAAGCCTATGGTAGTGCAAGAAGCATATATGTAAGAGTGAGCTCCATATCCATCATCAATTTAGAACTTAAGAGAGAGCCACCAAAACTTCTCATGAAAGGCTAGTGATTTAAATTCATCTCAATGACTCATGATGGATGAAAAGGCTAAGTTGTTGATTTAAGGACAAGATACTAATCCATAGAGCTTAGATTTATGAGATTTGACAACCTTAGGTAATTTCTTTTCATTTGCTTCTAATTATGCTTAAGAAAATCTAGGGGATGCTTATTTAGTGATTTCGCGAGACGCTCAAGGTTAAGTGTGGGGGAGTTGATAAGCACCATTTTATTGATCATTTTAATTGCTTAAATCCATGTTTGACCCATGTTTTTATTGCTTAATTATGATTTTACCCTAGGTTTTGGAACTTTATCTTATTTTGGACTTAATTGCAAAATTACATAATTTTTGGATTATTTGGCCACTAATTTTCTGATATATTTTTGTAGGCATGAAAGGATCCTGGACCTAGGGCATACTGGGTCAAACTTGAGTCGGATGTGAACCGGATCGAATTATCAAGCTTACAATTAATCCGGGCCGTCCGATTCAAGAGCGGCTAGATCTGAGCCATCCGGGACGATCTGAAGCAATCCGAGCTAGGGTTAGGGTTGATCAAGCTCTATGATCTGAAGGTTTCATTCCAATCAGAGCTCAATCAACCGTTGGATCAAGCAAGGAGGGCTCTAGAGCGTCCATTCACAGATAGAGTTGATCTGGACCATCCGTTACACATCTGGAGGATCCGAGCTACCAGGAGGCAGATCCTGACCCCAGATCATCATCATAAAAGTTTGGCTCCAATTAGAGCAAGATCCGCCGTTGGATTTCCTCAAATTAATCACTGCCGTCCATTGTTAGCTATTTAATCATATTTTCCACTGTTCTTCTCCTTGTCGTGTCTCCGCCGTTTTCTGCGTCTTCTTCGTTTTCTCTTCACTGTTTTAGCTGATTTCTTCCATTCAAGGGGCGCGACCCCTTAATTCTTCACCTGGATCAAGGTTTGGATCGCTGGTGGATACTATGTTGGAGATTTCAGATCAAATTCGTGCCGGACAGAGCTTGTTTGAGGGTTTCGACAGCTTTGTGGTCCGGGAGCTTAAATCTCAGCCACAACCAATTTCCGACGACCTGGGCCACTTGTAGGGGTTCTCAGGTGAGCTCAGGTCTTCCCCAAATCACCATCGCAACTCAACAACTGAGATCGAAGCTTTCGGATTGGAAATTTCCCCAACTGTGCAGTTTGAGTAAAATTTACCAAACGGAGCTGTTTTCCAGCGAATTGCTGTACTTAGGGGTTCGAGGCCAGCCTTTGCGTGACGAACAAAGAAACCTTGAGCTAGGGAAGCATTGAGGAGTAGCTTAGATAGTTTAATTTCAGTTTCTTTTAGCTGTAAATTTCGTTTCAGCCTAGTTTAGTTACTGTTTTCGAATTTCAGATTTGGTTAATCTCGTTTCTGGTTGGTTTCTGCTTAATTAGGATTCAAATCTTCTAGTTCAACAGCTAGGGAATATGTTTAGTGGATAGTTATCTTTAATTTCAGTGATTTGCTGCATTAATTTCTTGCGTATCAGATTTTTCAGTTACTGTGTTTGTTCTCCATTTACAGCATGGCGTATCAGCTCTCTTCCTTTCTATCAGTTCTTGTATTTAGCTTCTTCTTTTGAATTTACTTTTCAGATTGTTTCATTTCCAAAACCCTGGTATCTATTTCTGCGAATTGGACTCAGCCCGATTGCTTGTGTGCCAAATTCTGTTTCTGCAAAAGAAAAGAATTCAGTTCAAATTCTGCATCTGTTTCAACCTTGTTTTCTGCCAGTGAATTCCTGCATTCGAAATCTTGGATCCGCATTCATACATGCCCTGAGTTTGTTTCTGAATTATTTGAATCCATACACATCAGTGTTGTTGCAATTTGATACATTCCTGCACATCAAGTTCCTGTTTACAGGTTTGCAGATTCTTAAATTCAGCCTAGTGGTTGTGTATCAGTTCCATGATCATGTATCAATTCGCATCCCTGTGAGTTCAGTTGTAATTTCGGAATTTGCATCAATTAGGTTTCAATTCTAAGGAAGTTTACAGAACATTAGCTGAAAGCAATTAATTGCCGATGCTTGTGGTTTTAACATCCAAATCATTTCTGAATGTCACAAGGCATTCCCTGATTTCTACATTTTTGCATTGAGTCTTCACAAGTGCCTTGCGAATTTTAGTTGCTTGAATTGGTTGGAACCCACTTCTGAAATTCTGCATGTTATATTTCTGAACTGGAGTCATTTATTTCTGCACATTCATTAGCATCTGAAGATTGCAGTTTAATTGTTTGCTTCACATCCATTCATCTCATCAGCTGCCTCTCATTAGTTTAGAGTTCAATATTCAGCTCAGTCTCGGTACATAAGCCTCCCCCATGAGTATCAAGTTGTGTAATTGCATGGTTTATGCTAAGTGTAGTTCGGCAGATACTTCAGGGGCTTAGAGCTTGCATTCCTGAAAATAACCAGCTCATCTTTGACTTCAAGCTTCACTTATGCAAATTAGTTTTTGGTTGCTGAAATTTCGGATCAAGTGAGTTTCGGAAATTACCCTGTTGTCAAATCATTTAGATTGAGGAGAATTGTTTTGAATCTCTTGCATTTGGATAAGACTTGCATGTGATTTCAGATTGTTTTAGATTAGATTGACTAGTTTCAATTTTGTCCAGCAAGGTTCTTTTCTTTTCATAGCTTTTTTCATTTCTAATTGAACCCAAAACCCAAATCTTTATTTGAAACCCGAAAACATAAACGACCTAAATACAAGCACGAGTCAAATTATATCAACTAGCCCCGAGAAAAATATGACCTGTGGCCCCTATATTATATTTTCAGATTTTGATTGTAAAAAGGGTTTTCAGCTTTCATTTATAAATTCTAAATCTGATGAGCCCATACTTTCGTGACAAAATTAATCTAGTATATTTGGGCCCGTCAAAGGGTCATGGAGAGGCTCTTCATTTGCCTCCTTGATGGGTTATAATGAGAGGAGTTTTGGGAGTTACTTATTCTCTCAATCAATTGAATTTCCTCTCTTCTTCACTCCTCATTCTTGACGAGTACCAAAGGGAGGAGTTCCTTGGGGAAAACTTCACAAGAGGTCTCATCTCTCAAGATCTCAAGTTCCTACAAGGTGACAAGGACTAGTTGTGGTCAAGAGATACCAAGTCCTCTTCCTTCTCCTCTTTCAAGGTTCAAAAAATCAAGAAATCTAAGGTAAGACTCCCTCACCTGTGGTATAATAGTTACCTATGATTTCCATGATTTTTGGCATGATGTATGGGTTAGTTTTCGGATTTAATGTTGAAGGGAAACAAAATCAAGGTTCCTATGTTCAATGGTTTCGGCCAGCATGTTTTAAAGGTCCATAATTATGCTAAAAATCATGATAATGTTATTTAGTGTTCTCTTATGATGTTTAGAAGGTAAGTGTAATTTTTGGGAATTTTTGGAGTACCCTAGGACACCCTAGGGTCTCGGCCAACATGAAAGAAGCAAAACCCAGAACCTTAAGTTCAAGGGTTTTGGCCACCATGATTTAAATGTCTATAAATATGTTAGAAATCATGATAATGTTATTTAGTGTTCCCTTAAGATGTTTAGAAGTTAATTGTAATTTCTGGGAATTTTTGGAGTACCCCCTAGGACACCCTAGGGTCTCGGCCAACATGAAAGAAGCAAAACCCAGAACCTTAAGTTCAAGGGTATCGGCCACCATGATTTAAATGTCTATAAATATGTTAAAAATCATGATAATGTTATTTGATGTTCCCTTATGATGTGTAGATGTTAAGTATAATTTTTGGGAATTTTTGGAGTACCCTAGGACACTCTAGGATTTCGGCCAACATGAAAGGGACAAAACCAGGGTCCCTATGTTTATGGGTTTCGGCCACCATGATTTAAATGTATATAAATATGTTAAAAATCATGATAATGTTATATTTTGTTCCCTTATGATGTTTAGAAGTTAAGTATAATTTTTGGGAATTTTTGGAGTACCCTAGGACACTCTAGGGTTTCGGCCAACATGAAAGGGACAAAACCAAGGTTCCTATATTTATGGGTTTCGGCCACCATGATTTAAATGTCTATAAATATGTTAAAAATCATGATAATGTTATTTGATGTTCCCTTATTATGTTTAAAGGTTAAGTATAATTTCTGGAAATTTTTGCATTACCCTAGAGACCCCATATGTTTCAGCCAAC
>JAGFNQ010005042.1:50244-78710 GCA_024364735.1 Boesenbergia rotunda | reverse complement strand
TTCTTATCTCATTTCTTAATCCTAGAACTCGTTCTAGGGCTTAGTAAGACCTTGGTCTTACTCAAAACTTTTATCAAGCACCTTGCGTGCCATAATCCCAAAACTTACTTTTGGGCAAATCAAGTAAGTACTTAAGCATTTCTCTAATATCCATTCTAGGGATTAAACATGATTCCGTGATACTAAGGTATTAAACATGCTTTCTTATTCTATGCACATATGAGTAAGTACTTAGCATTTCTCTGTACTGCAATTAAATAAAGGAGCAATAGAAAAACTGAAACTTAAAACTTTCTTACTTGAAGACGGCAAGGTTGATGCTGATGTGTGTGTGATGCTGGAGAATGGGAACTTGGCTCTGATACCACCTGTAGCGACCCGCCTTCTCTGCCTTAGACGGATCGTTACTTTCTTTACTTCTTGACTCTAATGCACGACTAAGAATGCGGAAATCTTTTTTTTTCTTCTCGATTTAAATCTATCTATGATATACTAACTCTACTAGTCATGCATGATACAATGGCATACTTCCTTTCTCAAAAACTCGTAAGAAATTACTTATTGAAACTCATCACACAAAATTCTATAACATCACTAAGGCATTATGAAATGAGCAAGCAACTTTTCTAAGCATAATTGAGCAATAAAACTTAATTCAAAAGAGAAGCTAGCACTATCTTGGCACATGCATCAATAACTCCAACAAAGTATCAATATTCTAAACTACTCACACTTCTACTCATCCAATGCAGTCATAAGGATATGTATGCTAAATGAAATGACATGAAATCTTTACTCTAAGAAAT
Source organism: Boesenbergia rotunda (assembly GCA_024364735.1). Classification (NCBI taxonomy): domain Eukaryota; kingdom Viridiplantae; phylum Streptophyta; class Magnoliopsida; order Zingiberales; family Zingiberaceae; genus Boesenbergia; species Boesenbergia rotunda. The sequence goes on along the minus strand of JAGFNQ010005042.1, from coordinate 77,904 downwards.
TGAGCATGTAAAACTATCCAAAGCTTAATGTTCGCTAGACTCCATAAAGCAAGAACTTGAAATTTGAATAAACTAAAACATTGTAATTCAAATAACTAAATTGTCTCGTCTCAAGGATCTCTCCAAAATCAGCCACCACACACACTTTACTCAGCACCGCCTCGTCGCCTTCCTTCAGAATTGCTTGCCTTTACCTTTATCTGCAGTAAGAGGAAATGCAACTAGTAAGCAAAAAGCTTAGTAAGTACTATCTAGCTCACAAAATCTCGAAATGTGCAAACATGCTTCTAGATCAAACTGAAAATCATATGAGACACTAATATGCCTGAAAGAAAACTAAGAACATGTATAACTCAAAACATGCATACTCAAGCAATAATAAATCTCAATTTACTTTTCTTGGCTCAACTTGAAACTTTAGCTATTCTTTAACTTTTGAAAACTTTCTTAAACTTTCGAAACTTTGCTAAAGCATATACTTGAAAATAATAATCACTTGGATCCACTGAAGACGTAAGTACCATCTGATATGCGCGTTCCCTAAAAGGTTGGGGTAGCGAGCCACCAATCCTAATAGAGCAGACCTTGGTCTACCAGGGCCAAGACCTTGGAATTGGACACCTGGATTTCTTTAACGACGCCCTTGGACGCCGGGTACTGGCCTTATAAAATAAAATAGCTTTTCTTTCTTTTCTTTCTTATCTGTAAATGCCTTGGCATTTTCTGGAGCACCTTGCGTGCTAAAAATCCCTAAGTCTTGACTTTTGGGGATTTCTTAAGGCCTTGGCCTTTTCTTTTCTTATCTTTATCTTATCTTTTCTTTTCTCATAGCTTTTCTTGGACCCTAAACTCACATAGGGTATTAATCAACATATATAAGCATATAATGAACTAAGATCACATGCAAAAACTCAAACAAAAAGGAAATATCTCTTCTAAAAACTTTTAAAGGAAATTCTCGCGGAAAAAAAACCGCCTCTTACTGCAGGTGAGCAGTACTTACATTGATATCTTAGACTTACAACCAAGATTGACGTCTAGGACTCGAGAGAAACTTGAGATCTCGGAGAATTCTTCACGTCTACGCGTTCCTCTCGCCGCGGGGATCCCGAATATAGAATTATCTCTTGGAGAAGAGCCTTGACCGGCCCCCTAGAGCTTGGTGTAATTTCGCCCAGAAGAGGAGGGGTCGGCGTGAGGGTTTGGAGAGGAGAGAAAATAAAACTTCTCTCTTTAATTACCTATTTATACTTATGGGGCGGATTAACCTAACTACACCTTAAATATAGATCTCCCCATCGTTTTCTGTGCTTGATACCCTAGCCCAGCTGGTCGCGCGCGTTTCTGGTTCTGTGCTGGCCGCGGGTTCGATCCACCAGCTGCACTTAATTGGTTTTTCCATTTATACTTATGGGGGCAAATCGACCTAACTACCCCTTAAATATAGGTCTCTCCTTCCTTTTCTGTCCTTGATACCCTAGCCCGGCTGGTTGCGCGCGCGGGCTGTTTCGATGTGGTCGCGGGTTCAATCCACCGGCTGCCCTTAAACGTTTTTTATTATTTTTCTTTTTATTTTTCTTTTTCCAAAAATACTAAACGGACTCGAAAAATTTCATAAAAATACTCTAAAAATTCCTAAAAATATCTAGAATATTTCTAAACCATTTCTAAATAATTCTAAGGACTTTAAGTACTAAAAATGGAAATTTTGGGGCGTTACAGACTCGATGTTTGGCAGTGGCAAAATCCCAACAGGTCATGGATGACCGAATATTAGGTAATAAAAAGTCTCAGCAAGTTAAGATTAACCGGATGCTGAGTGAAGGAAGTCTTGAAAGGTTAAGGTCAATTTGATACTAGGGAAGGCAAGAATTTAGCTTTAGTAAGTAAAATAGGGTTAGTAAGTCTAAAATGGGTTGATAGGATGCACCAAATGACTTATGAACCCTAAACCCTAAATTCAAGGTTTGAGAAGGTAAAGATGGTTTGGTACACGATTAGTCGATTGCTGATTTTGATGAATTGATTGGTAAACACATCAGTTAATTGATTAAGCAATCAACTGATGCTACTATTCAAGTGAACAAAAAGTTTGAAACTCGATCGTTAAACTTGAACAGTCATCATCAATCGATTTCTAGGGTTAGCAATCGACTGATTGAGCATTTGAACGAACAAAATGTTCTCAACTCAACTGTTCAATTTGACTAGTCGTGATCAATTGACTACTTGGGTGTCAGAAATCGACTGATGTTGAAGTGGATGGAGCTGTTGAGCTGACAGGTCAGACCAATTGTTAAAATATAGAAGTGCAATCTACTAGTGGGAGACAATAATCGAATGATAGATGAAAATTAATCTGACAACAACCTTATAAAAGATGGTTTCGAGGAGGATTAAAGGTGTCAAATCTTCAGGGTTTTGAAGGAGAAATGATCTTCTGAAGGCAATTTCAAAGCTATCTAATAGCCAGCAAAGCAAAGATCAATGTTCAAATTATAGTTTTCATTGCTTTTTAGTTTTTCTTTATGTCTTTGTAATGTTTGTATTTGTTGAAAAGAAATAGGTTGCAAGAGACTTCTCTGCCTCTAGAAGGTATTCGAGAAGGAGAGGATTTAGTGGTAATATAGTACTAGGTATAGACTTATGCCTTGGATGTAGTAATTTTAGGAGGTTGTGAACCAAATAAATCTTGATATTGTATTGTGTTGTTTATCATATGTATAAGGTTTTGCACTTCATACTTAAATAAATCTTGATATTGTATTGTATTGTATTGTATTGTATTGTATTGTGTTGTTTATCATATGTATTGTATTGTATTGTGTTGTTTATCATATGTATAAATCTTGATATTGTATTGTGTTGTTTATCATATTGTATTGTGTTGTTTATCTCGAAGGGAGCTATTTACCATCTCTAGCTTGCATCAACCCCAACAGAGTCAAATTAACAATTGACCTACAATAGTCGACTATGGGTCACGTGACAAAAATAGACGACTATGGAGTTTAATGTAAAACTATTGTTTGTGATTTGGTCAATCAATGACCAATAGTCGGTTGACCACATGTTTACTCAACCAAACATTTCATATTGGTCGACCAGTGGAAGGAGTCACAACACAATTAGTTAAAGATAGTTGACCAAATTGAGACATTTGCTCCACCAACAATTTATCCGACAAACTAGTCATGGTTATGCAGATCAGATCAAAGGAATCGATCAAAATTAGTTGACTAGATGAACGATATCAGTTAACCAAAATACTAGAATTGGCTCTATGGATCTGAGTTGCATGATTCGGTTAGAGCTAGTCAACTAGAAAATGTAACTTGGTTAACCAGATGGACATGTGGAGAAACAAAAGCAATGAACACAAGATGAAATTTTATCCTGGATTGATTTACCAATCGACAACTTGGTTGACCAAAAAATAATGTCGCATCTTTTCATGAAGCAATCACTGGGATAATGTTTCAATTATATTGTGTTTGGTTGACCAGATATGCACTTTAAATTGACTCCATATCATCGAACAGGGAGATCAAAATCATCTTGGTAAAGTGCATGTGCATATCCAGAAAATGCTCTTACGGACTGGCTCGATGGATAAGACGTCTACCGCTTGAAACAGTAGTCTCAGGTTCGAGAATCGCTAGTTGTACACGGTGTAAAAACCTGATCTGCTGGCTTAAATCCTCTAGACTCCAGACGCTTTATCTCCGCCAGTAAATTCGTGAGGCAAGGACCAAGGGGCCGCTGAGGTGACAGATTCACCTTTTGAAATGTGCATATCCAGAAAAGATTGGTCCTAAGGTTGGATGCCGGCTTATGGGTATACCAAAACAAGTCTCCCATTGGTATGACCCTATTTCGGTTAGTTTAGGAAAAATTTGTCATCTTCCAGTTGAGTTAGCCACCATGCAGCGATAGGGCGACTAGTCGCTATCCCAGGTATCTGCGGTTCGATCCCCAGCTACGGCGTATTTGTAAGAATTTTTCCTCCAAATGGGGTGCGAACCCTGGGATGCTGAGCTTCTAGACCGCCCACTGCGAGCGCTTCCCGATTTACCCAGGCGGCCGGTGGGAAACTTCCGTGTGGCCGGACCGGTCGTCCAAGGTTGGTTGAAAAAATCTAGTTAATCATTTTTATATTGGGCAATTCAATGTCCCCACGGGGATCCGGAGTGGTTAGTGTATGTGGGTGTTGTCTAAGAGGTCCTGGGTTTGAGTCGCGCGAGGCGCACTAGATTAAAACTCTGGACATTTGGTGTATCAATTTTCGGCCCAACTGTGCACTAATTACTCCGGGAATCGTGATTTTCCTTCCTCGTGATGGCCTTGGGACGGGTACGACGGGGGTGCTGGGGACGAGCAATTTCGCCTTTTGTCTATATTGGGCAATTCAACAATTAAACTTTGATTTGAAAGCTACCAAAGAAAAGTGTAAACTTCAGCTACATCAGCTAAATGAACTAGAACGGGATGATTATGAACATACCAAGTCAAACAAAGAATGAACCAAAAGTTAGCATTACAAGCACATCCTACGGAGAGAATTTCGCTAAGGGGACCTTGTGTTTCTTCTCAATTCTAGGTTAAGACTTTTTCCAGAAAACTCAAGTCAAGATGGTCAGTACCACTCCAAATTCAGAAGGTATATCCCTATGGAGCTATATGGATGTATAGAATAAAACCTCATCTTTTAAAGTAAACAGACAAAGGATGAAGAGGCATTTCATTAACATGCTGATTGAGAGGGACGAAGAACACAACTTTCTCCATGCAAGCACTCTAGAGTGATATTAATATGGGCCAAGCATACGACCTAAATAAGTGCTTCTTGGAAGGTAATCCAAGTTTGCTTTCTATTTTATTATTTGTAATTTGATTTTGATCGATTAAGATTGGCATGATGGAATATGGCAGGTTGTGGCACTTGCGACGACTATGGTCTTTAGCTTGGGGGGAAGGAAACACCACACAACATGCTCCATGGCCTGGCCGTGGTGCTTACTAGGGCCGTGGAGCACGATGGCCTTCGACAACATATTTTTCAAGATTCTTTCCTTCACCTTCCTCCTCAGTAAATTTCCTTTGTAGTTAAACTACTTTTATACATTACGAATAAAGTTTATTTCATGTTGGGGGGTTTAGTTGGTTTGGTTTGTTTCATTATTCTCTTTTGTTTAGTTTCCCTTAAGTTATCATGTTTCTTTGCTTGCTTTTATTTCTTTTGCATTATTGTATACATTATGCATATATTTGTTTGTTTCTTATATCACAACATTATCGTGTTAAAATTTAATATTTTTGTAGAAGTATGGTCATATCTCTGGTATAATTCATTTTCTTTTAGTTGCAGCAATAAGCATAGCGCTGTTGAATCAAAGTTTTTTTTTGTTGGCCTGACTATTAGAATAAAAAATTTAGCTTTAGCGAGGCATTTCAAAAAATTTTATTGTTGGCCTAACTTCTATTTGAGTAACAAACTACTTTGATATTGCAGGCCCTTCTTGCATATGGTTTGAACAACTCAAGATGTGCTTCTGATGCTATTCATCTGTAGGTTTATCCCAAATTCTTACTATATGTAGTGTCTCTCTTTCCAAGAGTTTGAAGTGCCTCACTTGAGAATATTATATCTTTCCTTTACATTTTATCTTTTTTGGATTTATAGATTGGTTTCTGAATCTTGTCTGGAATACAATGTTTATTATTATAAATCTAATGCATTTTAAATTCTGTTCAGTCATATATAGTTGCTCCTTATATTTTGTTAATTGTTCATTCCTTGCTGCAACTATGGCTATTCAAAGGAAATATTTGTCTGGTCTTTAATATCTGCTGTCTTTTTCTTTTTCTTGGGTTTGGGCGCAAACGATTGTGCATGGGATGCAGAACTTGTGGAAAGCTCATGTATGTCTCAGAACCTGTCGAACATGATATCTTATAGGAATTTTATCATCCAGAATATTTTCTTGCTTGATTTTATCTCATTGCTTTTATGTTTGTATGTTTCCTTTTTAACAACCTCCTGAAAATATGCACTATGCTGCCTTAGTGTTTGGTGGATCCTTTTTGGATTTGTCATTATGATAATTTTACTTGTTCCAAGTGTTGCACTGCTTGTTGCTATTAATTCTGTTAAGAAAGGTGCAATTGCAGAAGGAATGAAATTGTAGGACTATGTTTGGCACGGCCATAATCCAACATCTGTTGCTGTTATGACCGAGGTCATCCAATGTTCCATACAACATATGCTATTTTTAAAATAAATTTACTTTGATAAATGCTTATATCTGGTCCATATTTCTTATATAAATAAATTGTTATCATCATTGCTACTATCACACTACGATAATCTTTAGATATTTTGTTTCAATTATCTATCTTCCATCCATTTATGAGCATACTATTTTTTTCTCCTTTTTAAAAGAGGTTTTATTTACTGTTGACTATGCAGGGTGCTGTGGTTACTGGTCTTGCAATTGCTGCAGCATCACTAGTTGCTCTTGATATGACAGGAAATCCAATATATGACCCAATGAGTTCTATCATAGTTGAAAATCTGCTTGGAATGGTATGCTATTTTACTTGAACATAGAGATGCCTTAATAAGTACTTTTGAAAAGGTTCTTTGTGAATTTCCTAGCTATCGATTATAAGTTCTTTTGAAACAGATCAATAGTTTTAACATGAGTGGCTGCTATGTTCCACTTGGAAAATTAATACAGTTCTGCTGATGCTATGTTCTGGTATTTTATTAGATTGCCTTATTTTTAATCCACAGGTGTAGGCATGCATTAATTGGTAGAGCAATTGATGACCATGACATAGAAAAAGTATTAAGCTTTCTTAAAGCCGATCCTGTGAACACTATACATACATACATAGAGTACGTAACATGTTTAGTCATGAGGCTTCTCTAACATGTTGTGTGTATATTTAAATCTTTTACAGGTTGTTGATTTTCTCTATGATTGCAACAGTGAGGTGATTGGTCAAAGCAGAAATAGATATTTTTAAGACAGCTTGATTATCAATCATATTGTATCTTGAAGCCTGGCATTGCAAAGATTTAGATCATTAGATGTCTTGGACGTCTCAGAAAAAATTATACTTACAATTTTTTTCTAGATGAAGTATAATGAATGATGTTTATTATGTATATAGCTGGGAGAAAAGACCAATTGTTTTACTGTATAGCAAATTTCTAATATATGATTTTTTTTATCAAGATCAATGAGTTTTTTTGGAGAGCCAATATCAGTACTCTCAAGATTTGTTTGTTTTAATTTTATTTCATTTACACAAATTAATATATGATTTTTTTTTGTAGGTGACAAGAATATTAGATTTTGTTCAAGATGTGATGGTTGAAGATTGAAGATGCAGCAAAATTTGGAAGTTTGGTTATGCTTTATTTTAGGAGAGACTTAATTTTTTGCTAGTTCTTAAATTAAATACATTGGGTACATTTGTATTATGATTAATGCATAGATATTTTTTGAGGTGACCAATTTGACAGTCTTGTATTGTAAAAAAATTGGCAATTATTGATTAGCACTTTAATTTCAATTTAAAATTTTTATTTGTGTTTATGTTAATTAGTTATATGCGTAAATATTTATATCATGAAAATATTAAAAATGAGTGAGATATTTATTAATATATGATATTTTTTATGTCACAATAGACCACCAAATTATGTAGATAAAAATAATATTATAAAACTCATATGAAGACATTTCAAAATGTCATAATAAATAACTATTAAAGATAATTTTAAATGTCCTTATAGACTAATATAGCAAATATTTATATGTGTCACTATAAATTATATAACGAGGCATTTTAAATTAACTTTATAAACTATCATTAGTGACATTTTTTATTATGACTATAAATAAAATTCAAGACACTTATAATTGTCTTGTTAAATAATTTTAAAGGACATATAAATTTGTCATCATTACTATAATAAAACATGTATAAATGTCATTACAAATCTTATAATGACACTTTTTTTTGTCACTATAACAATTATTCATGCTATTAGTGTTGTCACTATTTCTATTTTATAGTGACATTAAGAATTGTCATAAGTGATAAGACTTTAGACGACATCACTATAGAGGACATTTTAACTTAATGTCACTATATCAAAAATATCAGTATAAGTAATATATGATGACACTTTTCAGTGCCATTAAAAGTATTTTTTCTTGTAGTGTCTTTTCACATGTATCTTGTTTTTGAGAGTGAACATATATGAAAGTAGTTACTATTCATTACTCTGGACTAGTACCTTGGACTCCTAGGGAATATTTTGTTTACTGGAGAAACACTTGAGTCGTGAAACTCAGAAAAAAAGACGAAAATTTATTTTTGAAAAATATGAATGTGCTTGATAATGAGTAAAAGCAAGAAGATACTCCTTTGAAATCCCGCGATTACTCAAGAAATACCAATTAGATACCCTTTGAGATTCAATGGTTACTAAAGAAATATCTAGCTAACCTCGACGTCTAGTGCTCATTTGAGACTTTATGTGGACAATGCAAACTATTAGGAGGATGATTCTTGTGCGTAGTAGGTAAGTGACTCTTCAACTAGTGACTTTGGGAACACTGGAAATGAAGAAATAATTAGGATTTATAATTGGTACTTTAGAGTCGAGTTGCATTTTCATAGCGCATAGAAGGTTTTCAGATTAGGACACAGTAAAATGATTTGTGTGCCTTTGTTCATCAATAGAACTACTAGATATGATTAGATGAGGTTACTAGAGATAATGTTATTTCATTCACACACATTAGTTTTAACTACAGATTTTGTTGAGGAGAAGCAAAAATTTAAGTCTGAGGGTATTTGATGTGTGTGATTCATATGCATATTTTGGATCTTATTTTGCTTGCATTTCCTATATTACATTAGCACATTCATATTAACTACTAGTATTTTCATATTTTATGTTGTAAGACTACTCATTGTGTTTTATGGGAACAGAACATGAAGTTCTTGACATTTGGGAACGTTTAGAGATGGAACAAGCATTGAGCAGTACATCGGAAGTCCATCATAGAACCCGGGCTAGCCGTTACCTGATGCGACCATGTCCCGTGTTGTTGACATTTTTGCCTACAACATGGCCTAATCGTGTTGCTCACCATGGTTGTGTTCGGTGTTGTGGGTTTGATGATGAAGTTCCAACATTCAACAAGGCCAAACTGTGTCCCCTTACATGGCCACGACACATGATATTCTATTGATGGTGCCCCTAATTTTTAGAGTATTTCACTGGAGACTTGGTAACTTTTGAAAGCTATAAAAGGGCATGGGGTTGCCGGCTAAAGGATCATCTAGGGTTTGTGACAAAAACCCTAAAAGAGAGAGTCATTCTCGAAGAGTTGAGTGATTCAATCCGCCAAAGAGACAAGGAGATATTCCAAAGGCGACATCTACATCTACGGCTGTGTTTCCTTTACACTTCTATCTTTCTTTAAGTTGTAGAATATTTTGTTGGATCGAGAAATGCGAGAGAGGGGGGGGGGTGAATGTCGCAAATCGTTCGGATTTAAAAAAGAGTAAGTGCACAGCGGAAATAAGACACAAAAAGCAACACAACGCTAACAAGGTCGTTTTACTTGGTTCGGAGCCCGGGTCGACTCCTACTCCAAGGCCCACGGTCGTTGACCGTTTACTTTGGGCAATTCTATAATGCGTAGAATAAGTACAGAAGAGAAATACAAATTGCAATAAGAAATATAACACTTCTGTATTTACCAACTCTCGGGGTAGGCTCGAGTTTCGGTGCAGCGGGAGGTCGACGACGCTTCGGACTTGAGTTGAGAAGTTCCTGGAGCAGAGCGCGGTCGTCGGAGCGTTTGGATGCGTTGAATGAAAGTTGTAGAGCGTGGAAGCGTCGCAGTAAGTGATGCTCTGAAGAAGGGGGTCGAGGGCCCTTTATATAGGGCCTAGGGGCGCCCTGGTCGACGGGGGCGCCCCCCACGTGGCAGCTGATCTGGCTGTAGCTCGGTCGCCGTCTGATCCCCTTATCCTTGGGATCCGGTTTGACCGGGGCGCCCGGAGGACTCGGGGCGCCCGCATTGACCGGTCAAAAGGCCTCATCTCCTCAGCTTCGCAGAGATGCGCTTCGGCAGCTGGCAGTGGGGGCGCCCGAGACACGCGGGGCGCCCGCGACAAGCGGGTTGAAGCGCGTCGAGGTTGTTAGAGACTTGGGTTGACCTTGGGGGCGCCCTGGTCGTCCGGGGCGCCCTGCTCAGCTTCTGCCTCACTCCTTTGAGGCTCTCTGAGCTGCAGATACTCAGTCCTTCGATCCTGCATCCAGGGTTAGTCCAAATAACAATAATATTATTATTTTATACAGCCTTAGCTGTCTTGGTTCTGACTTTGGTCTCCAAAATGGCGCCCTAGGTCGAACCGACGCCTAATGTTCCCTCAAGGGGAACGCATCCTCACCTACTCCTCTCGGGAGAGTTTACCTGGTGCCAACCGGATCCTCCAGTTGGACTTTTGCCCGACAGTCCTTCGCCAGGTCTTGAGTTACCAAGCTGCCCTTCGCTTGATGCCTAGCTGCCCTTCGCTAGGTCTTTTCTTCTGGCAGTCCTTCGCCAGCCTAGCAGTCCTTCGCTAGGTCTTTTCTTCTGGCAGTCCTTCGCCAGTGCCTAGCAGTCCTTTGCTAGGGCTTCTCCTGTCTGGCAGTCCTTTGCCAGTGCCTAGCCTTTCTTCGCTAGGGCTTTTCCTGTACACTCAAGAAGCATTGTTAGATAACAAACAACCCTTAACTTTGAATCCTTTGCCAATATCAAAACAAGGTTCGATTTGGTGCTTCCTGCACCAACAATCTCCTCCTTTTTGATTATAGCAACACAATTCAAAGTTAAGGAAACACTTATAACAGTTTAAGCACAAAAGGTTAAGCAATGAAGTATAACTATTTATGAATAGAATAAATGTAGAGTTGAAAAAAAATATTTATTTTTCATACTCCCCCTAAAACCCTGAATACTTGTATTTACAACTCTTAACTTTGACCTTTCCTCCCCCTTTGACATATATCAAAAACAGGCATGGGTGAACAAGGTATCTAACAGGGATTTATGAGTTTTTCTAAGTGCTTCATGTTTTTGACAAAGTATTTCAAAAACAGAGTAAAAATATTTTCAAAACTTTTTACACTTAGATAATTTTCAAGTATAAAACAAGTACTTTTGAGAAGTTTGAAAAATTAAGTGTCAGGTACTTGGTTTAAAAATAGTTAAGTACTAAACTCATTTAAATACTTGAAATAAATTTTTGAAAGGAATTGTTAAGTACTTAGAAATAATTTTTGAGAAAGACTTAGAAATAATTTTTGAAAGAAATAGTTAAGTAATTGGAAAAAAATGTTAAGTACTTAAGTTGTATTTTAAAAAAAATTAAGTAAAAAATCAAGTACTTAAATTGATTTTGAAAAAATTAAGTACTTCGGATGTTTTTGAAATTCAAAATTTTCAAATTTGATTCCCTCTTTTCTTTCCTATCTCTCCCCCTTAATGTTAAATTCTTCTCCTTAGACCATTTTTAAGTTCAATTAAGAATAATATTTTGAAGGAAGTGATAAGGAGAATGTTTGTGTATCAGAGCCTATGAATTTTGAAAGCAAAAAGATACTTAGAATAATTTTGAAGGCAAAAAAAAACTTAAATTTCTAGATTAAATCCATTTTAAAAAATATATTTGTAGGCAAATCTTTAAAAGCTTCACGCACTTAGAACACTTTTGCCTTGAAAAATATTTATACTTTTGGAAACATTATATTTTGAAAACTAACAGTACTTTTTGAAAGATATTATGCATTTTTGAAGACATAAGTACTTTTGAAATAAATTATGATTTGAAACACATAAGTACTTTTAGAAAAATATTAGACTTTGAAAGATATGAGTAATTTTTGAAAAGTATTATGCATTTTGAAAATAAAATATTTTACTTGACTAGGTTTCTTTTCCAGTCTGACACAATCCTAAGAAACCTTATTGATTACAAGGATATTTTCCTAAGTGTCCTGGAAATTCGCCAACCCAAGTAAATATTATTTCAAATGCAATTTCATAGGCCACAATAATAATAATATTTTGAACGAAAAATTATTTATGTTTTCAAAAGGATTTTAAACTTGCAGTGCATGAAAACATATATTTTGAAATATTTTCAACAATTCTTTTAATTTGATCTCCCCCTAAACTTGACACTTCCTAGGAGTCCTAGTGGATCATGAAATGGACCTTCCTCTGTGTCTTTAGGGTTTATTAAAATCAAAAGAGTATAGTTTTGAGTATAGTAATTTTCAAGAAGATAATTTTAGAAAATTCAATCTGGAATGAAGATAATTTTGAGTATAGTAATTTTCAACACAATTTGGAATGATAACACAGTTTTCGAAGAACATTTTGAAATGATAATAATTTTTTCAAATAGATAGTAATATACGAAGGCTTTTGAATCAACTTTTGAAAGCCTTATTTTTGAGATGAAAATAAGTTGTAAAGCATAAGGATTTTGAGAAATCTAAAAAACATTAAGAAGAACTCCCCCTGTATCCGACATAGACTGACTTTATCTAAGACCTTAGTGTTGACTAGGTTTGATCATGTTTGACTCAGTTGACTAAGGTTTGACTATGTTAATCATGGTTTGACTATGTTGGAATTATCCTCTGAATTAAAACACAACATAAAAGAAATTTTAATTTGAACTTAATTTTCCTGTCTCACCCAATCTAGGGTTTTCAAACAGTTAGCCTTAAAAGTTCTTGTGAGACAGGTTTGAAGGTAAAAATTAATTTTGAAAAGGAATTTTCATTTATTTTGAAAAAAGTTATTTAATTTTGAAAACAGATTAAAAAAAATAAGTGTAGAAAGCAGAAATTTTGAACACTGATTAAGTGATTTTTGAAACAGAATAAGTTTGAAAAATAGAAATTTTGAAAACAGATTAGAATCTATAATTATTTGAAATTTGTGTTAGATTCGAATTTGACAAAAGATAATTTGAATTTGAATTTCAGAAATTGGCTTCCGGGTCTTGGCGAGGCACTAGGCCTTCTTTGGCCGTAGCCTTATGGGATCATCCACCCTTTCCTTGACAAAGCCTTTTAATGAAATTTTATTTTCAAATTAAATTAGGTCATTTTCTGGTCTAACTAGCTTGGGTCTTGGATCGGTAGCTTCGGCTGGTTTCACCAGTCTAAAGAGACCAAGTAGACTTGATCTTATTAGAGTTGATTTCCCCAACGTACTATCATCTCACCTCCTCCAAATACTATGTTTTCAAATTTCAAGTAATTGGTTAAGTCCTTAAGCTAACTAAACCTAAGTCTAAGCATGGTAAATTACAGAAATTAAATAAACAATCAATCAATCAAACATGCAATTTAATAAAAAAATTATTTAAGTCACTTCAAAATGGTAATAATATTCTAGATTTTCGCAATAAGCAATGTTATGAATTACATTTTCATATGAATTAATCATGTTGTTCATAGTAAATAATGGATTATTAAATACTGTAAATTTACCATTTGATTCCCTTTTGGAGGTCTCCCCCTTGATTTTAGCCATCTTCCCTTTGCTTAATTGTTTCCTCAGTATTTTGTAGTGGTCGCGAGCTAACCGGACAAGTTTCCGAGGATACCTTTCTTTGTCGTCAGATTCTGAGTCTGAGTTGGACTCAGGTTCTAGTTGAGGCCTCTTTTGCAGTTCTCTTGGAGTTTTCCCTGCAATAAAACTTATACCTTTCTCGACCATTATAGTATCTATTTGATTATTCAATTCTAATTTAGAAAAAGATTCAAAATTAGTTACCGTCTTAGTCAGTTCGTCGTCTGATTCTACTGGTTCGATTTCGATTCTGGATTCGAGTTCAGATTCTGATTCGGCTATCTGTGCTTGGACATCAAGTACCTCAATGTCGGAGCTCTCTTCGTGTAGGTTGATTAGTTTCTCCCACATTTCTTTAGCACAGTTGAAGGATCCAACTAGCTTGAGTTGTTCGTTAGTTAGACCGCATTGAAGAATTGCAGTTGCTCTTGCATCAGTCTCAATTTGGTTGAGGGTTGGTTCATCCAGTTTGTCCCATGCAATTGATAGTCCATCTTCTGTAGGGAGGTGGAACCCTGTTTGAATTATCAACCAGAGATCTAGATTGTCCTTCAGGTGGGATTCCATTAGACTTTTCCAGGTTCTGAAGTTCTCGCCAAAGAATAGAGGCGGACGAACACTGTTCCATTCTTGATTGGCCATTAAGGATAAATCTTGCACACAAGGAAAAAAAATAGAGATGTACCAAGACTTGGTCTTGGATTAGTAGTGCGGGAGAGAGAGAAAAACAAGCTCAAAAGGTGTTTGCACAAATTTCGAGGTAAAATAATAATAAAAAATTTGAAAATGCTGACCTTAACAATTTTGATTAATGAAGAAAGAGTAAGAAAAAAAAAATTTCTCGAATTAAGATAGCACGAATTTCGAGGAAAAATATTAAAATAATAATAAAAAAATTTTACGACAAGTTTTCACAAATTGATTCTTTTATCAATTCTGACTTATGGTGAGAAAATGAGAATTCAGAATTGAAAAAGGCGTAAGGATATTTTAAATACACTCACAGATATTATTTATTTGAAAAATAAAGCGAAAAAAAATCTGAAAAAAAATTTCAAAGTGGTGGTTGCACCAACATTGAATAACCCCGCTCTGATACCACTTGTTGGATCGAGAAATGCGAGAGAAGGGGGGGGGGTGAATGTCGCAAATCGTTCGGATTCAAAAAAAAGAGTAAGTGCACAGCGGAAATAAGACACAAAAAGCAACACAACGCTAACAAGGTCGTTTTATTTGGTTCGGAGCCTAGGTCGACTCCTACTCCAAGGCCCACGGTCGTTGACCGTTTACTTTGGACAATTCTATAATGCGTAGAATAAGTACAGAAGAGAAATACAAATTGCAATAAGAAATATAACACTTCTGTATTTACCAACTCCCGGGGTAGGCTCGAGTTTCGGTGCAGCGGGAGGTCGACGGCGCTTCGGACTTGAGTTGAGAAGTTCCTGGAGCAGAGCGCGGTCGTCGGAGCGTTTGGATGCGTTGAATGAAAGTTGTAGAGCGTGGAAGCGTCGCAGTAAGTGATGCTCTGAAGAAGGGGGTCGAGGGCCCTTTATATAGGGCCTAGGGGCGCCCTGGTTGACGGGGGCGCCCCCCACGTGGCAGCTGATCCGGCTGTAGCTCGGTCGCCGTTTGATCCCCTTATCCTTGGGATCCGGTTTGACCGGGGCGCCCGGAGGACTCGGGGCACCCGCATTGACCGGTCAAAAGGCCTCATCTCCTCAGCTTCGCAGAGATGCGCTTCGGCAGCTGGCAGTGGGGGCGCCCGAGACACGCGGGGCGCCCGCGACAAGCGGGTTGAAGCGTGTCGAGGTTGTTAGAGACTTGGGTTGACCTTGGGGGCGCCCTGGTCGTCCGGGGCGCCCTGCTCAGCTTCTGCCTCACTCCTTTGAGGCTCTCTGAGCTGCAGATACTCAGTCCTTCGATCCTGCATCCAGGGTTAGTCCAAATAACAATAATATTATTATTTTATACAGCCTTAGCTGTCTTGGTTCTGACTTTGGTCTCCAAAATGGAGCCCTAGGTCGAACCGACGCCTAATGTTCCCTCAAGGGGAATGCGTCCTCACCTACTCCTTTCGGGAGAGTTTACCTGGTGCCAACCGGATCCTCCAGTTGGACTTTTGCCCAGCAGTCCTTCGCCAGGTCTTGAGTTACCAAGCAGCCCTTCGCTTGATGCCTAGCTGCCCTTCGCTAGGTCTTTTCTTCTGGCAGTCCTTCGCCAGCCTAGTAGTCCTTCGCTAGGTCTTTTCTTCTGGCAGTCCTTCGCCAGTGCCTAGCAGTCCTTTGCTAGGGCTTCTCCTGTCTGGCAGTCCTTCGCCAGTGCCTAGCCTTCCTTCGCTAGGGCTTTTCCTGTACACTCAAGAAGCATTATTAGATAACAAACAACCCTTAACTTTGAATCCTTTGCCAATATCAAAACAAGGTTCGATTTGGTGCTTCCTGCACCAACATATTTTTCTTCATGTCTTCGGCTTGTTTTTCCATCTCTATAGAGTAGTTTTCTTAATTCAAAGATTCGAGAGTAACTCGATATTGAGTTGACACTTGTGTTTTTTCTATTCTCCTCTTTTATTGCATGATGTGTTTGATACTTGATTTAGTTTTAGTATGCTTTACATGTTAACGGTGCTAGCCTACATTATCATTGCCACACCCTCAGAAACCCGAGCTCGCTCGAAAAGCATGCAACATATCTTCTGTACGGCGGATAATCTGAAACTTATACATACACAACTCAACACATATAATTAGCTCAGTCACACTTAGCTGGCATCCACATGAATATAACCATGTAGTTAAATAATTTACATAATAAATGATAAACATAATATAAACCTCCGTAAACTGAAATACAATGAATTAAAATCTAACGAAAGCAAATAAATACACGTCCATAGAGAAACTAAATATAATCCGAAATGAAAACGACGCCAATTCGATAAACTACTACGAAGGTAGGAAAACGATAAGAAAAATACTCAAACGGGGGACTTGCAACTGGATCCTCTCCTGATGGAATGAGACGCATCTATCAACTACCTAAAATAAAAAGAAGAATAGGGGTGGTGAGTTCGGGCGAACTCTGCGGGTGTAAGAGTAGATAAATGCATGGTATATAAAAAGGTAAAATACGCATATGGAATCAAAGGTATACAGTCTCTGGAATAAAGAACATAAAATAAATACATCTATACAAATAAAAGCATACCTAAAAACCCATGTAACATGCAGAGACATGATCAGAAATCCCCTCCTAATACCTCAGTAAACTGCTAGTACTCCTGAGCAGATCCAGATCATATAATAAATGTAAATCATAACCGAATATGCATGCCAATCAAATGTAACAATCATAGTTCAAACAAGTGCAAAAACACAAACAAATGCACAATGCATATGCACATGATGTCATAACCTGCACTGTACACACACCAACCACCGCTACATTGGGTAGGTTGAGTGAACAAGATACAAGAGCTAAAACTTGTGTCTATGCAAATATACCACAATACCTGTGGCCTTGAATGAAAAGTCATAATACCTGTGACTTTAAAAATCCCGAAACACCTATGGGGACTCCAATCACTTGGAAAGTATCAACTGTCTGCACACAACTCCAACTGAGTCTGGCACAATAAAAAAATATAAGATCGACGATATGTCTCAACCATAAGGGAGCTAGTGGTCGTCGACATGCAAACAATGCTACAGTGTATGTTACTAATATGCACAATCTCAATCAAACCAAAACCATGCAATCAATACGATACAAAATGTAATCAACACCAAAGTAAATAAACATGCACTAATCTACTAGGCCGGGTTTATCTAATGCCAACTAAACCCTAGATAGGCTATATGATGGTTACACATAACAAGGTGGACTATAAAGGCGATCACTGGGTATGTAATGAATTATGCGGAGGGATGTGAGTGATGTAGATGGGATCTATCCCTCCCATATGATGGGAGTGATATCTATAGGCCCCTTGATCGAGTAGGACTACTAAACCGCATGACCATGCTCAAATGAGTCAATATGAGATATTGAGCTCATTTTGAATGAGTCTACTCGGGGATCAAGAAACACAAAGATTGATCAAGGATGACACGGTCTATGCCTCATTGGCCAATCTAGATATCAAGGATAGAAGGACAAGGTCGTATATTGTCATAGTCACAAAGGTTAAGTCGGATCTCGACTTTCTCATCACTCGCTCATTGCTTATGTGTCTAAAGTGGTTTAAACACATTGCCAACGTTACGAGTGTTGAGGCAATCTGTGGTTCGGAGTGACCAAGTGTTTTGATGTTTGGGCAAAGAGTTTAAGTTAGGTTTACCCCCTTGTATTTGATATGTGTATGTTGAGTGTACAGGATGTGCAGGTTACACATATGGACTTAGCTGGACGGCCTCGGTATGGTGAAGGGTGGCATGGAGACAAGCTGGAGGCTTGTGTGCACCCGAGGGACCTTGGAGAGCAGGGACGATGAGCTGAGGGACGCAGACTTCGAGGTATGCGTGAAGGATGGCATGAAGGCAAGTTGGAAGCTTGCGTGCATCCGAGGGACGGAAGCCGAAGATGAAGAGGGCGCGATGGCAACATACGAGGCTGCTAATAAGGAGTTAGTCGAGTTGTGAGGGTACGAGTGTTGTGTGATTGTACTCAGGAAATCCTAGGATTCGAGTGCTGAGAGAGGTGTACTCGGGAAGGGAAACCCTAGGTGTGTGAGTGGGACAGTCGATTGCCATTGGGGCAGTCGACTGATAAAAATCACAGAAGGTTTACAGCTCTGGACTAGTCGACTGCCCTGGGTGGCTGAAAATTCGAACGTTGGGGTTACAACGGTCGATTTTCAGTGGGACCAGTCAATTGCCCTAGGAGCAGTCGATTGGTGGCGAGGGTTTCAGCCCGAATCCTATTTAAAGAGGACTTTGTGGTGGCTGAGATTCTTGACGAAACAAGCTTGGTTAAGGCTTGTTAGTAGTCTCTTGAGTCCAGATCGTGTCAAGGTGCTGTGGCGAGGTTTCTCCACCCACAAGGAACGACAAGGACTAGCCGGAGGTTATCCGGGGAGTGATCCACCGACGGATTCTTGGATTAGTTACCCGTCCGGGGTGGATACCAAGTAAATCTGGTTTGTTAGCATTGCTTTTCGTTGTTAGTTTATTGTTTTATTGTATTTTTGCTTGCGCAATTAACAATGTAGGAAGAAGAGTTCGAAGAAATGCTATTCACCCCCTCTAGCGTACGAAATCAATCTATCAACGAGAACCTATTGGGTCACACACTAAGGACATGATGCTTTAGAGATTAATTGATCTTAGTTTGACAAGATTTGATCTGAATTGGATTAATTGAGTTAGACTCAAGTGGATCCAATTGGATTATGAGATTGAGATCTAATTTTAGTTTGACTCATTTTGATTAGACTCAACCACATTTGAATGAGATATTAATTCATTAAAATGTTTAAAAATTAATAATAGAGGAAGATGAAAGGTTTCTCTTCATTGGATGAAGAGAAGTTGAAGAGCTACATGAGAAAATATGCTCTAATTGGGTTTTTATTTGCATTAATGGAGGGAAGCTAAAGGGGCAAAAACTCTTCATATTGATGGGATGATTATAAAAGTGTTTTCCTTATCATTTGGATGTAGAACTTGTGATTTTTCCTTCCCTTCCTTCTCTTAGCCGAATTTCCTCTTCTCTCTCTCCTTCTTGCTTTGTGAATCTCCTTTTGTGGCTATCACCATAAAGGTGATTCTTCTATGAAGCTTGAGAGATTGTGTTCGTGTGGGTACGCATAGAAGCATAGACACTTGAATGTGCAAGAGATATGGTATACCTCGGACAAGCGGGATAAGCGAAGGGCACGCGCCAAAGGGATACCTATACGATAAGAATTTCTAAATTAACTTTGTATGAGTTTTCTTTCGCATGGATCGCTAGAGAGATCTATTATTTCCGCTGTGATTTTTGAATATTTTTGCCTATAGATCCCTACAGTGGTATCAGAGCCACTTGCGAAAGATCATACAAAGTTTAGAAAAACTTTTATATGTGATATAGAAGTAGGACATAATTTTGTTATGGATTGTGTAATGTATGAACATTTGTTGAGATACAAAAGTTTGTGTTGATCAAACTAAAAGTCCATAGCATTATCATATGAATATGAATGTGTGCTATGGTCCGATTGTACTCAACAAATTTTATAACCTATGGTTTCAGTCCATGAACATTTTTACAATCATAATAAAAATTGATGTCCTAAATCGATTGTGTGTGATTGATGACATGGTGCATGGTTATGACCTTAACCCCAATATGATTGGATGTATATGTGTGTGCATGTTGTAATGTAATTCATAATACGGCCTGTGTGTTGTGCCTTATCTCTATTTTTCTAGTTGTAAAATAGATTTAGACTCGAATGTAACTTGAGTTTTCCTAATTTATAATGTACAAAATGAGGAGTGGAATGTCCATTGAAGAATGAAGTTACAAGAAGGAAGCCGACGACACATGACGACCGAAGGATACACTTGGAGAAGATTTTATCCCTAGGTTGACCATTGATTTTCTCATTGGCTTGAGAAGATCGTAGTATATTGGCCATAACCATGTCACATTTTACCACCTATATGTTGATATATGTAATGTGTGTATGTGGTGCATGATTAGGTAAGCATTTATCTTAGTTAAGTCAACTTGATATGCCTAGCAAAGTTTGGTACTCATAAACTACCTCGATCATTTGTTGTTAGGTTTGCCAAAGCAAAGCGACACATTTTATCTTGGTAGAGTGCAAGAGGACAATTGTGATGTCTCGCTATCGAACTTTGGGTGAGACTTAACTAAATCACCTCAATTGGATTGAGAAACTTAGAGGCATATCCCAAAAGTTGGAAAAATTGGGTAAGAGAACAATTATATAAAGTCTTGGGCGATTAGCGAAAGCTAACTCAAGATGATGTGTAATATGGATCTTGACCCTTTGTTTCCAAGAGTTGCATAAGATGTAATTGGTAAAATATTACCTACCTAATTATACTAAGTCTTGGACGATTAACCAAAGCTAACTCAAGATGAGGTATAATATGGATCTTGTCCCACATAAATGTAGTTGTTATTTGATTTGGAGCTAGTAGTGTGGGCAAATTGAGTTTGCCTGCATCCATGACTAGCTCCTACCAATGCTCTATAATTCAGTGAGAGTGTCATTTAATTAAAGACTTAATTAAATAATCTAGATATGATACTTATTTTTATATATTTTACTGTTGTAAATCACCATGTCATCTAACTCGTCAAATACTCTCTCTCTGCAATCCGTTCTTGAGAAGGACGAGGTCAACGAAGCTAATTTCCTAGACTGGTATAGAAACTTAAGGATCGTCCTCAAACAAGATCGAAAACTGTACGTCCTAGAGCAACCTCTTCCAGAAGCACCCATCATGACCGCCACTCGCGTCGAAAAAGATGCTTACAAGAAGTAACATGAGAACATAATTATCAAAGGCAACATGAGAACATGGGATGCACTTGATATGGCTGAACACTTAAAATAACTATATTAAAGGAAAGCTAGGCATGAGCGGTTTGAGGTGTCTAAGACCCTATTTGCATACAAGATGCAAGAAGGAACTCCCGTAGGAACACACGTACTCAAGATGATTGGGTATGTCAAGAACCTTGAAAGACTAGAATTTCCATTGGGTCAAGAATTGGCCACGTACCTTATCCTGCAATCGTTACCTAAATGGTACAATCAATTTAAACTATAATATGAACGAAATTGACAAGCCATTGCCCGAGATGCTCTGCATATTGAGAACTGCTGAATCCAATCTCAAGAAAATCAAGACCAGCAATGTATTGATGGTACAGATGGGCAAAGGCAAATGGAAACCTAAGGGCAAGGGTAAGACCCAAGCCAAAGGCAATGCCAACTCTACTGCACTGAAGGCCAAAGGCAGGGTGCCTAAGGAAGGAACCTGCTTCCACTGTGGTGAGACTAGATATTGGAAGCGGAATTGCAAACTCTACCAAGAGAAAGTAAGGAAGAAAAGAAGTAAGACTTTTGCCTCAGGTATTTTTGTTATAGAAGTCAATCTATCTATTTCTTTTTCTTGGGTATTATACACCGGTTGTGCATCTCACATTGGTACTAATGTGTGTTAGTAATATAAGAGAAGTGTCCTAAGGCAATCGCCTTATGATTGTAAACATTTATTTTAATAAATGAATATTCACTATTTGAGTATACATGAGTATGTATTTGATTGGGATTTTAAACTCATTTACTGAATGTCCACAATACAATTCACAGCATGAGAGAATTTGTGATGAATTCACAACTAGTGATTATCTCTACATGTGCAATTGTGAAGTATTGAAATTGTCCCTAGTCGATGAATTGATAAATAAGGACACTATCAATTCTGTTGAGACTAGCATGGGTTATTCTCTAATCAGCTGATTCTCACTGGCTGGTGACATTGGGATGTCCGGAGATAAACATGAATGCTAGTTAAGGGAACTAGTTCATTGGAGTGACTGACTGTAAAACTTCACATGGTAGTCTACATATAGACATGTCAGTGAAGTTCTTACTGCAGCTTAAGTGCGATGTTCCTTTGACTTGCGGTGTTCAAGTCATCTTGGTCATGGAGACTTATACTTTAACATCTTAAGCAAGCATCTCCAAGGAGGTGTGGAACCAGGATGGTTGGGTATAAGCCGAAGTGCCTGAAGATGTTTGAACAGCCTACAAAGGATTCACCACTCCTTGCGAGGGGATGTATACCCAAGGCCTATCGTCGGATTGTTACTCAAAGCCTCTGGCTAGAGCATGACATGTTCAGAGTATGAGTCTCTGAAATACATGAGAGTAATTAGAATCCATTGGACAAGAAAGACATTACTTGGGCTAGGTGTGACGTAGTCAGCCTAGTGGGGACAGACATACATAGACCGTGTCCTGAACCAAGTGGGTATAAGATGGTGAAGGGAATGAGGCACGACTCATTAGAGCTGCTGAAGGGGTTCAGAATAATTTCTGAGGTCAACCGTTGATCTTTCGATTAATTGGGGGTCATGATGTACTATTAGGTGCCACTCATGATCGTTCTATAATTGGATGATTATAGACGGCCAACATAAATCGAAAGCCTATTTAGTCACACGCACTACGAGTAATCCGAGGGATTTAAAACGAGTTGAAAATTGGATTTTCCAATCAAGAGAAATAAGTCGAATCTGAATTTATCAGAGGCGCATGGGAAGCTTAAAATGGCTAAGTCTTTTGAAGGCTTATCGGGCGAATTAAATGAGTTTAATTCGCGAGGGATTTGGCTTGGTGTGGCCGGCCAAAGAGGGTACCCACCCTCTTTGGTTTGGCCGACCACCACAAGGAGAGAAACCAATTAATTTGGATTAAATTATAAAATAAATCATGCGTGATTTGTTTTATAAAATTATGGATAAATAAATTAATTTATATAAAGAGATTTATATAAAGAAATTTATATAAAGAAAATTATAGAAATTTATTCTTTTTATGGAAATAAAATGAACCATGAATTGGTTTAATTTTAATTTATAAAATCAATTATTAATTGATTTTTCCATGATAAGAAAATTTTATACAAATTTTATTCCATAATTAAAAGGAGAGATGTATTTGTTTTATTATTAAGTTAGTTATAATAAAACTTGGCATAACGGAATAATTCATAAGAAAATTTATAAGATAAATTTCTTATGAAAATTTATTCCGTTAATTCCGTTAAAAGGGAGACTTGGCAATGGAGAGGCTATTATATAAAGGAACCAAAGGCAAGCCTTGAATTCCAATTAATCAAGAGATTAAGAAGCTCTCTCTCTCTCTCTAGGGCCGGCGCCCATTCTCTCACTAGGGCCGGCGCCACTTTCTCCCTCTACGGCCGGCGCCACCTTTCCCTAGCCGTGAGCCACCACCAAGACGAAGCGGGTCGCGTCTCCTTCCTCCCTTCACGGAATCTTGATTTCGTTACTTGGTGGTTAGTTTCCAAATCTCTCTCTTGATATTCTAGTTGTGTCTTTGGAGAATCTAGTAGTTCTCGTCGGCACAAAACTCGTGGCTTTGCGAAGTCATCCCGAAGAGAACTCGGCGTGGACGTGAATAGAGGCGGAGCTTCCAAGGGACGCTACGGTTGGATCTCGTCCCTTACTTCGAGTTATGCGAGGTACTAAGTATATTAGTTTACTTTTCACAAAAATTTTAATTTATGATCATGTCAACACATCATAAGGTCGCATGTTAGATACGAAGTTAAAATAATTTGAGAAATTATTTATGCTAATTCTTTCGCTGCACGTAAATATTTTAAAATTTACGAACCCGTATCCTTGTCAACATGCACCCGGTCCCAACAGTGGTATCAAAGCCAGTTAGTGTTCGACATAATCATATAATTGTTTTGCGGAAAACTTTGTCATGATCTCAATTTTGGAATATTTTTCAATTATGAAAACTTTCCAATTATGATAAATTTTAGATTTAGGAATTTCAAAGTTTGGAAATCCTCATGAAATTTCGCAAACTTTTGAAATATCCTAGTTTCTGAAATTTTATGATAATTGTGAAAACTTCCCATTTTTGGAAACTTTCCAATTTTGGAAATTTCCTATTTTGAAAATTTTCCAATTTTGGAAATATGTAAGTTTTCTTTGTACCAGAAACTTACAATTATTCTGAAAACCTATTATGAAATCTCGCAATTTTGGGCACTTTCTTTCAAGAAAGTCTAGACAAATTTATGGATCATTAATTGACAATTAAATTCGAATTGGTTTTAAATTATTAACAAAATTCTTTATTTTGGATTGAGCCTCGGGGAGCCGTCCAATTTAAAGTTGTTGTAATTTAATTTCCCATTTTGAATAACATTGTCATGTGTAATTTGGTTACGCCTCGGGGTGCGAACCAAATTGGATTTACGATAAATTTCTTTTCTTTGGGTATCTGAGCCTCGGGGAGCCACCCTTAGAAAATAATTTGTTGTAATTAATTAATCCATGAATAAAATATGTGATCAAATCTTGGAAATTTGATTCAAGAGGTGAAAAAAAAGTCTCTTTTTTTTTCACGAGGTAAGGTATAGATAGAATTATAAATTCTTATTTATACGAAATCGACCATGGATTAATTCCCCTTTCATTTGGAAGTATTGTATACACCTATAATTCTGAGTTTCATGTTACTTCTACTTCTCAAAAAATACATGTCAGAGCCGGGGGCATCCCAATCGGATTGAGCGGGATGACAGTTTATCAGTCCGAATCTGTAAAACGCAATGCTCTTACATATTGTTGTCTCCAAAATTAATTAGGAAAATGGTTTCCTATAGAGTTTTCTTAAAAGAGATTTTCATGAAAATAATATGTGGTTGAATTAAGGAAATCTATCTCTTAATTTAATAAGATTTGATTTAGAGAAATCAAAGTCTTAAACATATTATTTGCAAAATTGATTATGACAATTTAGGAAATTGTTTCCCAAAATAATTCCTTGAATAAAGTATGAAATTAGAATTAGGAAATCCGGTTCCTAATTCAATTAATGAGACTTGATAAACTAAGTCACATACATACTTTATTAAGAAAATCGTTAGTCATGACATAATTCTATGTCATGAATGTGCTTAGAAAAGAAAAAATGAGACCCAAAACCCCTTACAAAATATTAAGGCCAACACCTTCCATTAATATGGTTAGAATCGGAGTTTTGTTTCTCGTTTGGGTTGATGGACACATCCATGCCCGGCTTGAACCTCAACATGTTCAAACCATGGAATTAGTTTATGAATAATATAGTTGGAGTCAGAGGTCAATCCTTAGTTTTGGTTGTTGGACACATCCAAGCCTGACTAAACGGTTGAATGAGCTCCAACCATATTAAAACTATTTCTTGATTAATGGGTCAGCCTTAAGCTTGGAGCATCGATTTGTTGTGTCACAGCCAAGGTCGATGTAAAGAGAGGTGCAGTTGGGTGCTATGTATAATGTTGCATACTTGTTAATGAGTTAACAACCCAATGATTTATGCAAACATTCAATTAGTTGATAGCATAAAGTGATAGTTACATATATGTGATATGTAATCGGTATAATTACCTACCTTCATAGCTAAGAATAACTTGATTACCACAGCCATGGTTGTTCTTATCTATGGTTGGATATCAACCTATTTGGAGATGTTCCTACGATCTCCCGAATTGATAAAAAGGGTTTTTCAATTTGAAAATAAATAGGATTTTATTAATGTATGTTGATACATTCTTTATCATCTTCTCACATAAGCTCAATTTGTATTTCTAGGTTAATCACTCGATCATGTCTTCTCTAAATTTGCGTTCCATTTTGGACACCAATAAACTAACTGGGCTAAACTTCATGGACTGGCTTCGAAACCTGAGGATAGTCCTCAAGGCAGAGAAGCTTGCTTATGTCATTGAAGATCAACTTCCCTACCGTCCTCCAGAGGGTACAACTCCAGACCAGTTAGTGGACTATCAGAAACATGTGACTGATTCTGAACTTGCGAGTTGCATCATGCTAGCCTCTATGGTACCTGAGCTGCAAAAGCAGCATGAGCATATGAATGCTTATACCATCATCTTCCATCTTCATGAGTTGTTCGAAGAGCAGGCGAGATCCGAAAGGTTCGAAGTCTCCAGACTCTTCTTCACCTCTAGGATGCAGGAAGGCACTTCTGCCTCACAGTTTGTGTTAAAGATGTTGGGTTACATTGAGCGACTGAGCACACTCGGTTTTGCAATGGATCATGAACTAAGTATTGACTTAATTCTGCATTGTTTGCCCAAAAGTTATTCACAATTTGTGATGAACTATCGGATGAACAAGCTGGAGACTACCATTCCTGAGTTGCTCAACCTGTTGAAGAGTGTAGAGCCTTCTGTAAAGCAGGATCAGAAGACAGTACTGTTAGTTGATTCCTCGAAGAAAGGTTCTAAGAGGAAGGCCAAAGAACAGAATAAGGGAATGAAGAAAAAGGCCAAAAAGACTGAAAAGAAACCAAAAGGCACTTGCCATCACTGTGGCAAGGAGGGTCACTGGCGAAGAAACTGTAAGGTTTATCTTGAGTCCTTGAAGAAGAAGGCATTCGATGCCCCATCCTCTTCAGGTATCTTCGTTAATGAATGTCACTCTATTTTCTCAAATACCTGGGTACTTGATACTGGTGTAGCTCACATATATGTAATGACATACAGGGGCTAAGGAATAGAAGAAGACTCGTCAAAGGAGAAGTGAATTTGCGAGTTGGAAATGGAGCAAAGATTGCTGCTGTTGCCATCGGAACATATTTGCTAAAACTCCCTACTGGACGTGTCTTAGAATTGGATAATTGTTATTTTGTTCCTTCGTTAATAATGAACATTGTATCTATTTCATGTTTGAATGAAAAGGGTTATCATTTAACTTTTAGTAACAATTGTTGTTACATAACTTTAAATGGCGTTCTTTATGGGAATGGAACTTTGTGCAATGGTATCTACACGTTAGATTTATCCGGTGACGTTTTCAATATCGAAGTTAGCAACAAACGTGCTCGAATAGATAATCGAATAGACTCCTACACGTGGCATTGTCGTCTTGGCCATGTAAGTAAGAAACGCATGACCAAATTACACCGATGTGGAATTTTGGAATCATTTGAACCCGGTTCATTTGATACATGCGAATCATGCTTAAAAGGCAAGATGACCAAATTACCCTTTTCCGGAAAAGGTAATCCAGTGGGAGAATTGCTTGGTCTAATACATACTGATGTATGTGGACCAATGTCAACTCTTGCACAAGGAGGCTATAGCTACTTCATCACCTTTATCGATGATCACTCACGATTCGGGTATGTGTTCTTGATGAAACACAAATCTGAAGCTTTTGAGAAATTCAAAGAGTTCAGAAATTGAAAGTA
>JAGFNQ010005042.1:0-43122 GCA_024364735.1 Boesenbergia rotunda | reverse complement strand
GTCAAAGATGAATAATATGTCTTTGTTCAAATCTGATAGGACCTTTTTCCACAAAACTAAAGTTTTTGTCTTTGTTCAGTGTAGAAAGAGATATTCTTTTTATTTGTAAAAAGCAAATGGTAATCACCATTATAATGACTTTTAATTACATCTAAACAAGAATAATATGTTCTAGAACTTCAGAACACCCAGTCGCTCGAAGCGAAACTACAAGTGAGGTGCACATGAAACTAATAATTGACAACTTAATAAGTTACTACAACATATTTCATCACTCCAATTACCCTTTTGAAGTTCTCATAGCTTACAGTAAAATGATTACTTTGGTTCATCAGAAGGTGCTTTCAGATTGTCACAAAAGTAAATAGTGTGAGTCAACATCTGCTAGCTTTCTACTAGTTAGAGCATACACTGCTTTGACCATTACAACTTGGATTTGGAAAGTTATACTGATGGCAATTGAAAAATATTGCATGATTAGATATGTCACTCATTCGTGATGATTCAGTCACGAGCATTTGACAATAACATAGTAACAGTACGCTGTAAACTTAAATTTTCTTCTTTACTTTAAAATTCATTTTAAATATAAATGAGCATATAGTAGAAGATAAAATCCAATGATGTAAGAGGATTAATATAATTCACTCCACCTAATGGGATAAAGACTTAATTGTTGTTGTACCCAAGCATATCATTTCCAAGTCACACTGAGATATTTTGTGTAACTTGGGACTATTTTGAAAAGTAGAATCAAATCATGGAACAGTTAGGACATAAACAACATGGAATATCTATGCAGTAGTTGTAAATATGGACTACTTTGTCAATCCTAAAATATATCTCATCCAAGTGGTAGAGATATCGTTGGTTAACTTGGGATTACTTTGTCAAGTAAAATCCAACTTTGGGATGGTTAGAGCTTCAACAACAATGATATATCTATGCACTATGAGCTGCAGTGGGAGTTCCCTTGGGTGGAAACTGAACAACAAAATGGTAAGGATGGCCGTTCAAAATTTTCAAATCTGAGATTGAAAAATAAAATTAAAAACTAGACTTAGTTTTGTTTCAAAAAATACAATAGGCTTTCGTTATAGTTCTGGATAAAGACAAGCTGATAAATCAAAAACTGAGCAAATAAAGATACATATCTGCATATATATGTATTGTTGAGGGTTTTTTATTAGAAACAAATTAAAATATATATTATCTTTTAGTTTTGGTTTTACGTTAACATAAACTGTTGTTTTGGTCTGGAAGTTTATTGATATCAGTTTGATTCCTGTTTGAAAATTTTCACATAATTAGCTTTGGGGAATTCTCTAGTAACTGCTGAACCGAACCATACCAACCCCTAAAAACCTTATTCCATTTCCAACTATACTTTCATGCATACACTCATAGAAGAAAACAAGTGATCAAGTAGAATGGAAAACATCAACACTCTTTATTTCACATAGATTGGAGATTAATTATAATTATTTAAAGTAATTAAGGCAATTATATTCACGTAAGCTATATTATTCTTAGAACAAAGGGGGAAATAAAGAAAAATAGAACTGATATCATTAAATTGATATCAAGTACATGTATTCATTTCCTAAAAACGACTGCATTCAAATAAATTAGAGAAAACTAATTGCTAAAGTAAAAACTATGGCATTGAATACGATAGAAGTAACATTAGTCACACATCAACATTAGTTCAATTGAATCTGAGAAAACACTTCAACACGCTTAGAGAAACACCAATAAATGCCAAATCTGAATCAGTTTGAAGTGTGATCTGGAATGAGCCAAACATTACTGTTATAGCATGGGCAATGAGTAAATAAATGTATGTGAAGACAACATATGTAACATCAATAAAGGAATGGGTGGCTAAAGGATCCTCCAAGATAGTTTTCAATACTATACCCTATAGGACATTTTAAAAAAAGATTTGGCCAAAAATTCATCCAGATAACAACCACAAACATCAAACATCCTATCATTTAAGTAAAGTTGTTTCACCTCTTTATTTTTCCCTCCACTTACACTAGTTTCAATCATTTTTAGCACAGAGTATGACAAAATAGCTTTCTACAGCAGTTCTTATCGTCTTTTAGTTCATCCTCTTCTCGAAAACACACATAGGTAACTCTAATGCTCAAACAAACTATAAACATGATATCAGTTGAAGAAAATCTAAAGCAATGTGAAGCATTTGTATAACTGAAGGATCAGACAACTACAAAAAAGAACTAGTAAGTATACTCATACCTGCCATTCCTTCGCGGAACCATTGTGACAGTGGGCCATCAACAGAAGTCTCTTTGAAGTTATTGCCATATCTGTTGTCAGGAAGAGAGCAATCAACTTCACTTTCAAAATTGGGGACAGCTAGTGCTGACATCGTATTGCCAGCAACAGCCAAGGATGTTCCTTTACTTTTTCTGACGGAGCATTTTTCCTTTGCTTGGGCCATTGCCTTCTCACCAGCAAGCACAGAATGGATTATCAAATTGCCATCAATCTTAACAAGCTTTCCATTTCTTGGCACATAAAGCAACGCTGGTAGTGTATCACTGGAATTCTGTCTGGCTGCTTTTGAATTTGATCCAGTGGACGGCAATATTCTACTTCCATCTTTCTCCAGACGGGTACTTCTAGTGGAAAGTTCAACTTCGTTAGAGCTAAATTGGCCACAGTTACGACCACTGATGTCAAGAACCTTTCCTATAGAACCATTAAGAATTCTTCTTTCGATCTTATCTATGTCATTTCTAGTTCCTTGGTACCAGAGATGCATTTCAGGAACAAGTCCACATACCACAACAACAAACAACAACAACCCCAAAAGGCTCACGCTAGCAACCTTCTTAGTCTTGCTGCCCGTCTTCTTGGTTTTAGAAGATGCAGGTTGCTGTGGCTTCAGTTTCGGAATTGGAACTAAGGGGACCTGAGACCCTTGCGGTCTCCAACCATACCCGGGAAGCCAGGGCAAATGCATAGGAGGGATTGCCCCAACTGGAGGATAAACAGCTGGGAGAGCGCCGCTCCCACCACCCAACTGCTGCCGCAGGGTTGTATTCTCAGCCATGACATACGAGATATTGGCGTTCAATTGATTGATCATCGACTGCATCGACTTAACCTTGTCCTCCAGCTCCTCGACATACTTCTTCTTTCTCTGCCTGGATAGCTGTGCGCTCTCACGGTTCCGCATCATCCTCTCTTTTTTCTTATCCTCCTCCTCCCCGTTCTCCGTCACGTCCGATCGCTGTAGCTTGTTAAAAGTCGCATCAGACCATCCTTCTACGCGATCTGTTTTCCTCTTCAAGATCTTCGCCGGCTCCACCTTTACGCCCTTGTCCACGACGCCTGATTCCTGGGACGAGTTTCCCGAATCGGGCGAGGCGGGGCGGGAACCTTTCGACTCGTGGGGAAATTCGAAGCTCTGGTGATGGGGAGTGGAGGAGGAAGAGAATACATTCCCAGATCCACCACCGGCGAATGGATCCGGCGGATTGTCGGGATCGTGGGACGGCTGGTTGTCAGGTGATCGGAGGAAATCGTCGACGGAGAAATCCCAGTCGAAGTCGAGATCGAGGTCGAAATCATCGTAGGGGCGAGGCGCGAGGGGATCGCAGGGCAGGTCGAACACAGGAGGAGGATGGTTGGCGCGATCGAGAGGCGATGATTCCGCCATGGTTTCGCCTAATTAGGGCAAGAAAGGGTAAAAGAACAACTGTGATGCCTCCGACGGATGGTGCGGAAGTCGCCTCGCCTCACGACTAATTTCGCATAGAAATTTTTATGGTCATATTATTAAACTTAATTTGCTTGTGTGGAAAGAAAGTGGGCAAGGGCAAGGGTAAGGAAATGATGGGAAAGAGGAAGGAATTGTTGGGTAAAGATTGTTAAGTAGAAAATGAAAAATAAGATATATTTTATTTATTAAAAAAATCAATAATTTTTTACTAAATCGATCTAATATTTCTAAAATTTTTTTGTAAATTTTCAAAAAAGATATATAGTTTTAAAATCTAATGTCTCTATTTAAATTTTTACAGAAATATTTTTTTGCTTTCTAAAAAGTATTTAATTTTCTTTTTTTATAAATAAAATGATTGTTTTGAAATGT
Organism: Boesenbergia rotunda; assembly: GCA_024364735.1. Classification (NCBI taxonomy): domain Eukaryota; kingdom Viridiplantae; phylum Streptophyta; class Magnoliopsida; order Zingiberales; family Zingiberaceae; genus Boesenbergia; species Boesenbergia rotunda. Next base: position 38,993 of record JAGFNQ010005042.1, on the reverse strand, counting down.
TCTTATGATAAATAATGTCAAAACATTATTGAGAAAATTTTAATAATTTATTAAACAGTATAAGAAAAAAACTCATATATAACGTTTAAAAGATAATATTTTTTTAAAAAATAATGTCTTTTTTAATTATATTTTTAATGAAAATTATTGTCTATATTTTTTTCTTATCAAAAATAATATTTTTTCAAATAATTATTATCTATTAATATTTTTTTGAAAAATATTATTTGTGTATTTTTTTTAGGGTCTACAATAATAAGTTTTTTTTTTAAAGTCCACGAAAAAACTTTTAAAAAATCATTGCTGTTGAAAAATATCCAATCCCTAACCTTCATTATTCCCATCACTGTGATCCTTGCCCCAAATCTGCCGCGTCCAACATCTAATGCTCCGACTAGGTGGGGGTTTCTACATACAGTGGATGTGAAATAAAGAGGTCGCGCCTGGATGAGCAAATCGTGCAGCTCATGCAGTGCAATCCGCTCTCCGAACAGGAGGTCGCTTCTCGCTCTTGGTTCTTGCCTTCTTTTGTTTGATTTCTCGCTTAGATTTGTGCCCATTTTGGTTGGATGAAGGTTCTGGTGTTTCTTAGTTGATGCATGTGTTTTCTTGGAAGATCGGAGGAGTGGGTATGTCTTTATGGTAAAACAACATTTCGGTTAGGGATCTGCGAGGCTGTTAGGTGGCGTGCAGATTAACAACAAGATACTTAGTAGATCTCGGTAGAAAAGAGGTAAATAATAGGAGAAAATTTGTATTTCGAGGCTGTTAAAAAGTTTCTCTCGGTGGCTACATTGACCTTCAACGTTCCTTAGATATATTTTAGGCAGTAAACTTCTTTTCAATTGCAATATTGTTCTATCCTTATATGGTTCTAACCTCTATTTATCTTAGTTCCAACAAGAGTTATGTTAACTGAGCATAAGATATTTGATTCACTAGAACTGTTTTTTTTTTTGAGACGTTCAGTATCAAAAGCTATAAATTCTTATAGAAATTTTGGAAGTATCCATAGTTCAGGTAGACTTTCTACAGGGTTACCCACTAAGAAAGTTCTACATCTGTCCCTTGGTTGAATTGTCAATATAAGAATATGCCTAAGTATCCCAACTTAGTTAAAATGCAATCAAATTCAATTTTCTTTTTCAATTTAGCTAAATTTATCCACTAACTCTGATATTGTTTTCCCACTGTAAGGAGCTTGTAGTCTTACTTAGCTGAGTTCTTGATGTAGTTAGAACTAAAATAATCAACAATGAACGATTTATCTAGTAACAAAAATGCTATTGTAAAAGTTCTGTATTTTGATTCGTATTGTATCAAAGAAAATCCATTCAAGCCAGGATTGTATATGCAAACTATTTCTATGTTCAATATAATGAAGTTGTTGCTCTTGGACAATTTTGTATTCAGCTATCTGGAACTTTGCTCTGACTCTCTTTGAGTTCATATATTTTGGAAATTCACTCTTTTAGAGTCAATGAAGAAAAGATGTTATTTTTTGGAGCAGATCATGACTCTTATAGGCCTGTCAAATGTGCAGATCTTATGTGAAAGAACAGAGGTAAGCACATTTCCAATTATCATGATGCATAATTTATAGGAGGATATTCTGCAGTTTGAATTCACATGGAGGTCAGCAGGCAGACTATATAACATGCAAAGCAGATGGATAGCATGAACTAAATTCATAGTGCTAAACTAATTGGTATATAATTTTTCATATTCCAGTAAATTGAAAGCCAGGTTTAAAAGATGCATTTAGTTTTAAGTGTTTGAAACGGTATATCTTTCTGTGTTTTTTTTCCTTTTCAGTCTGGTATTTTTATCAGCTTATTATTATGGGATAATAAATAGGTTTAGAATTCCCTTTTTGTTTATTTGAATTCATAATTTCAGGTTAGAGTATTTTGTGAAAAGGCTAAGGAGGTATTGTTGGAATAAAACAATGTTCAAGTAATTTCTTTTTAGGAAGTTGTTTGATCAATGTACCTAAGGTTTTTTTGCAACTCTTAGGCGGTTTGATTTTAGCTTAACGATAAGTTTACTTTGTAGACATAGTCTTTAATTTTCCAGAGGTTGTTTTTGGGATGCTTTGAAAGAGTGTTTTGGGGGCTATTTTTGATTATTTAATTTTTTTTCTTTCTATTTCCTTTTTGTGGTTGCAACCAACTATATCATTTCCTTTTTTTATTGTTCTCTATTTTGAATTCAATACATATTAGTTATAACATTTTCACTTATGAAGTGTCACACCCCGAGACTAAAAGAGTCACTGATCCAATATAAAATCGGATAGTATCTTCCCTGTATGGTGGATAATTTAAACATACATACAACACATGCAGTATAATAGTTGACCTCAGGCCTCAAAACATGAGATATAATAAAGGATAATAAGTATATCTTAGCAATAAAATTATAAAATTCACCTGAGTTATCCTCGGAGCAGGCGCGCAGCAAAATAACAATCATAAAGTCCAATAGAGGATTTAAAAATACAATACTGCAGCAAATGAATCACGATTCAACTCCACGACATCAAAATGAATTCAAACCAAAAAGTATGGGGCAAAAGAAACAAAATATATGCGGAAGCACCCATCGCTGGAGTCGTAGGGACCTGGGACTGACAATTGGGCTCCCCCTGACGACCTATCAACCTGAAAACAAAAATATTATGACGGGTGGTGAGTCCAAGTGGACTCTACAAGTATAGAGAAATATATGCATGACAGAATAAATAATTAAATAAGCTATACAGAAATAACAAGATACAGTCTCAACAGAAATGTCAGAATATGCATAACTGAAAGTACCAAATGAAATTACATATCAGAAATCAGCCTATCCTGATCATAAAAGGGCTCATATCATATGAACAAGTGCAGGGTCATCAAATCACACATATAATATATCCTGTATGTGCATGTCAAACATATGCAGCAAGCAAATACAATAATTACAATCAAATGCACAATGCATCATATGCACATGATGCAATGACATGATTATCCCTAATGTCAGTCTAAGCCACCGAGCCATGTCATATACGTCGACCGAGTGGGTAGAGTTGTGACACTGTCCACACTTTGCCATCACTGCTCCTTAGTGACCGAGTGGACAGGATGTTGGTGGAACTCTCGTTCCGCCTCATGTACATATGAGGAAGATATCTCTCTCATCTCCTCTAGTCTATGGGAAGAGGAGGGATCTCCGCCTGCCACCACGCTCTGAAACCACTATCCATGAGCGATTGAGCGGAGCAATATGGGGCAAATGCATACACCCAACGGTATTCACTAACCCATGAGTGGTTGTGTGTACATATCAAATATCGGGTGACGGGATCAGACCCCAAGGGAGCCGATGGTCGCTTGCATGCAACGATGCAACAATGGCGCATGACTCTAACTCATGCAACCCCTACCAGGTCATCAATACATAACTCAACCTAATATGTACAGGTCGAAAACATGTATCATCACCTAATCATCATACATTTAGATACACATGCAAGTATCGCTAAAATCCAATCAATGCATATATAAAGTGACATGCTACTATATCTACGTATACATGCTCGCACAGATGTTATATAGAATCAGAAAATAATAAACGAGATTATATAGAAGGAAATTAGATCATATTCAAGATCAAGCAACAAGTATCAAACATTTTTCTAAGTGTAAAGTTTTTTCAAATGTAAAATTGTAAGCTTAAACTCACTAGGGTTAGTTAAGTTAAGTGACTTTTATGCAAAAAGATTTTCAAGCGCATAATATTTTTTAAGTGCAAAATCTTGGTGTGCGTGCATATGTTTTTTTTGCGAAAAACACTTAGTCAAAAATTGTGCACTTAGTTTTTTTTTTGAAAAATTGCATATCATTAAAAGCTTCAGGGGGAGAATCTCTATTTCAGGGGAGCTTAGTAAATATTTTTCAAAAAGTGATTTTTTTTAGAATAAACATGTTGGTTATATATGATTTATATGTTTTGAACTTAACTTTTTGAACCTGTTTGTCATAAATCAAAAAGGGGGAGATTGTTGGTGCCGGAAGCACCAAGATCGAACCTGAGTTTTGATAATGACAAAGAGTTCGTAAGTTAATGTTATCTCGTGATCTAATGAAGTTGTTTAAGTGCGCAGGAAAAGTCCCAGGTAAACTTGGCACGAAGTCCTGATTCAAGGAATTGGGCAATAAGTCCTGGCGGAGGGCTGGACACCTAAGTCCTGACCAAGGGTTGGGCAATAAGTCCTGGTCGCGGACTGAGCACGAAGTCCTGATTCAAGGAATTGGGCAATAAGACCTGGCCGTGGGCTAGGCACCGAAGACTTGACCGAGGGTTGGGCAATAAGTCCTGGTTGCGGACTGGGCATGAAGACCTGATCCGGAAGATTGGGCAAAAGTCCAACTGGAGGTGCCGATTGGCAAAAAGGTAAATTCTCCTGAGAGGAGTAGGCGAGGACGCGTTCCCCGTAGGAGGGAACATTAGGCGTCGGTTCGTCCTAGGGTTCCATTTTGAAAGCCCAAAGTCAGAACCAAGACAACACCGGCTGTTTTCTGGACTTAATTTATATATTTTCTGTGTTTTGGAACTAACCCTGGTTGCAGGAACGAAGGCTGAAATTCACTGCTTCCCAGGCGCCTGAATGAATGCAGGCGCTTGATCATACATGTGCCTATATGGTGACAGGCGCCCAAGAAGGGCCTTTTTCCAGCAGTCTCGAAGCAAAGCCTCCACGTCAGCAAAGAGGCGCCCGTGATCATACAGGCACCCCAGTCTTCCCAGGCGCCTCGGTTGAAGGGATAAGCGTTGGACAAGTCTGCGGACGAGGATTCGTGCAGAGAGGACACGTGTCAGGCGCCCCCTTCAACACAGACGCCCAAGAAGCCTGTATATAAAGGGGTTCACCCCCTTAGTTCCAAACACCATTACTTCCAACGAAAACGTTCAAGCGCTCTGCTCCAAACGCTCCGTGCTCAAGTCTCAAGCGCTAACAACGACCCGCGCCTCCGATCTTCGAACCTTTCTTCGGTCGTCCGTATACTTAATTTATGTGTTTATATTAAAATTCTGTGTTTGTGTACTTCAAATCTGTAATTGCTTTTGTGAAATATAGAATTGTCCAATGTAAACAGTTAAGGGTCGTGGGCCTTGGAGTAGGAGTTGATCTAGACTCCGAACAAAGTAAAAGAAAAACGTGTTAGCATTGTTTGAATTTTCCGCTGCGTAATTACTCTTTTTATTTCCGAAAAAGATTTTATCGCTATTCATCCCCCCTCTATCGATTCTAAACGATTCCACAGTAAAGTCTTGGAGAGTTGACTCCATGCAAAGCCTAGTAAGTCAGGTAGATTTACAGAACTAAGACTTAGGTTGTTTGCTTGTTTTGTGTTTGTTTGTCTTGCAGGATCTTGGAGTTAGAGGCAAGACTGGAGAGAAAAAGCAAACAGAAAGCAAGCGACAACCTGGGACAGACTCCCAGGCAGCCGGGCGAAACGGATGCCCGAGTTGGTCCCGAGTGCTTGGATGATCCGGGCACCCCCAACCCATTCGGGTGTCTTAGTTCTCGAGCGCTCCTATTTGTCCCAGGCGCCCTGGACCCATTCCACAGCTCTTATCTGACACAGAGCAAGATAGTAATTATCATACAAGTAGACGAGAAGATAGGATTGAGGAGAAGACAAGAATAGAAACCACTATGAAGAGGAAAACTTTTATTCCTAATAGAGGATTAATTCTCTTACAGCTAAATTCATACTTATATAGGCTCTAGACACTACAATAAAGAAAGGAAAGAAATCTTAATTTATGGATCTCGATTCCTATCTTGTAAAGAAAAAGAAAATTCTTACAAGAAAAGGAAATAAATTGACAAAAATTAAATTTAATAAAATTGGATGCTGACATAAATAAATCCTATCCCATATATAACTAAAATATCAAAAATACCTTAAATATCATAATAATGAAAATTACTAAAAATAGTAATAAAATCTTTGGATGCTCGGATGAGGACCTAAATGGTGGAATTCAGTCGCAAAAATTAGCAGTTATGAGTTCGTCGATAATAAATGTAGATTTCTAAATATGCATGTGTGGTTACTGACGGAGCATAATTCTGAGTCTCGAGTCAAAAATTATGTCCTTTTGAAGTTCAAGGAGTCATGTTAGGTTTATCCTGCATCATCATCCTGTGCCGAGGATGAACTTTCATGAAGCTTGAGAAGTTTACTTCATAGATCCTTGACATCTTGATATATACCTATTTTACACAAAAATTTAGTTAGAAATTAAATTAACTAAACTTTTGATTACATTGTCGTTTATCTCTAATTTTTAGAGTTGCTTATTAGTCCATTTCTTTTTTTTGGGGAGTTTTCCTTTTCTATCTATTAAAGCTTCAAATCCTTCCATTAGGATGAACTATTGGTGCAATCATGCCCTAAATATTATTTACTTTTGATGTTTGGTTAAATGAGTTTAAGTTAGACAATATTGGTGATGTAACATGAAACTTGAGTTTAAGTCCAGGAATGAAGAATTGATAGAAGAAGACTTAGCATAGCAAGACCGAGGGAAACACTTCAAGGCAAGCGCAAGGATGAGGAGTCGATGACTCAGAAGCATCCTAAGGGCGTGAGACTGATGGAAGATGTTTGAAGGCTTGTGTCTACACAAAGAAAAAGTGGAATCTAAGATTTATCAGGTATCAGTCGACTGATGAGAGGATCAGTTGACTGATACGGTGGGTTAAGTTGATTGATAGTGGAATTAGTCGATTGCTTCAACGAACAGAAAGATCAGTCAACTGGGTTAGGTCCCAGTCGACTGATAAGTGACCGTTGAAGGTTGATGGCGGAAATTAGACGCTTTCTACAGTAGCCATTGAAGCTCATCAGTCGACTGGAAACATTAGTCGACTGATGATATTTCCAGTCGACTAATGTCGAGTGTTATACAAAAGCAGATTTCAAAACTTGAAAAAGATACAATGTGATTCTCTCAATTTTTCTTGCTTGTTCTGAGTTCTCCAAGCTTACATACTCTCAATCTTTTCCTCCAAAATCATTCAAAACTTGTAAAAGGAAGAGATCATCTTGTATGAGTTTCTCCACCTTTAAGCTTGAGTTGAAAAGGAGAAAATCATAGTGAAGCTTGGTTGTGGGGGTGTGGATCCTTGGATTAGTCACCTCAAGGAGGTGGAGACCAAGTAAATTAAGGGAGTTAGCATTGCTTTCATTGTTTTTTTTTATTGTCTAACTTTTTTTGTGCTTTGCCTAATATTTTGTAGACAAAATCCAAGAGAAACTATTCACCACCCTCTAGCTAGACGCAAAGGTCCCAAATAAGTGGTATCAGAGTACGGTTCGTTTTAGGAGAACTCACCGTTAACCGAAACATCAAAATGACGTTTCAAGAGGGATATTGCACCGCACGACCTCCATTCTTCGATGACAACGATTTCTCATATTGGAAAGGTAGAATGGAGTATTATTTATGAATGATATTGAAAATTGGTTTAGTATTGTAATTGGGTTCGAGAAATCGAAGGATGAGTTTGGAGCACCTCTTCCAACCAAGGAGTGTACAAAAGAGATGTCCAAGAAAGCTCAAGTGAATGCAAAGACCACAACTACCCTACAATGTGGACTTTCCAAGGAGCAATTAAACAAGGTTGGACCATTTAATTCCACTAAAGAGCTTTGGGAAAAACTTATTAAGTTGAATGAACGATCAAGCGAATCAATGAGTGCCAAGAGAGATCTCTTGGTGGGTCAACTTTAAACCTTCATCATGAAGACCAATGAGACCATGAGTCAAATGCATGGAAGATTTAAAGAGATAGTAAATGGTCTTCATGTAATAGGTGAGAAAATTGAAAATCGTGGTCTAGTAAGGTATGTTCTTCAATCATTTCCTAGAAGTACCTTATGGACATCAATGGTTGATGTATATAAGGTTATTAGAGATCTTTCAATAGTTAAGCTTAATGAATTATTTTGTGAGTTTGAATTACATGAACAAACTAATGTGTCTTCAAAAGAGAGAAACATAACTCTTGGGGTGCGTTTGGTTAAGGGTTATCCATGATAACCTTGGTTATCCATTTAAAGTTATCAACAAAAACCTTGTTTGGTTTAGGTAATCAGCGATTCCCAAGTAATGATTGATGCCTGACACGTCAGCAAAAGGGGCATGCAATCAGGAATTGGAAAACCTCAGGGAAGTAAGGTTTTTCTTGATTCCCTGGTTATGAAACTTACATTTCCAAAATTATCCTCCAATATTTACACTTAAGACGAAAATAACCATTACAATTTATTAACTTCCGAAAGCATTATTCTCGATCGACGACCGACAACAACGGCTGGCGGCCGGCGGTGGCCGCCGGCGGCCGGCGACCACCGTCGGCGGCCGGCGACCACCGCCCGGCGGCCGGCGACCACCGCCGGCGACCACCGCCGGCGGCCGGCGATCGACCACCTCCGGCGACGATCGCCGGCGACCACCGCCGGCGGCCGGCGATCGACCACCTCCGGCGACGATCGCCGGCGACCACCCCCGGCGACCACCGCCGGCGACGATCGCCGGCGACCACCGCCAGCGACCACCGTCGGCGACGATCGCCTGCGACCACCGTCGGCGATCGCGATGATCGCCGGCGACGACCGCCGGCGACGATCGCCGGCGACCACCGCCGGCGACGATCGCCGGCGACCACCGCCGGCGACGATCGCCGGCGACCACCGCCGGCGACGATCGCCGGCGACCACCGCCGGCGACGATCGCCGACGACCACCGCTGGCCACGATCGTCGTCGACGATTGCCGGCGACGATCGCCGTCGACCACCGCCAGCCACGATCGCCGTCGACCACCGCCGGCCACGATCGCCGGCGACCACCGCCGGCAACGATCGCCGGCGACCACCGCCGGCGACGATCGCCGGCGAGGATCGTCGGCGAGGATCGCCCGCGACCACCGCCAGCGACGATCGCCGGAGGCCGGCTACCATCGCCGGCCACGATCGTCGCTGGCCGTTGGCGGCGACGATCGCCGGCGACGATCACCGGCGGTGGCGACGATCGTCGGCGACGACGATCGCCGGAGGCCGGCGACCACCGTCGCTTGCCGGCGGCGTCGCCGGTCAGCGCCGATAGTGGCCGGTCAGCACCGATCGTGGCCGGTCGGCCATCGGTGTTGGACACCGATTGCCTACGTGGACACCGACGATCGACGTCGACGCGCTTAAGTCTAAACAAATAAAATTATCTAAACAAATTATAAAGGGTAATATGGTAAAATATTATATTAAGTTATAGACTATTATCTTCAAACAAACAAGATTTTATTTGATTACCTAATGTGCACCAAACAACTTCAGGTTATGTTTCATTTCCCATAACCTTGGTTATGTGATTACTTGGTAATGACATAACCGAGGTTATATATGATAACTTGAACCAAACGCACCCTTGTTGTAGAGAAGAAGGAGAAGAAGAAAAAGAAGGAAGAATCTTCATCATCCGAGTCCGATCAAGAGTCTTTGGATAGCGATGAAGAGATGTCGGCTAGTGAAGTGACTCATTATGTCAAGAAAATGATAGGAAGAACAAGAAAATTTACAAGGAGAGATGTGAAGAAGATGTTTCAACCTTCAAAAGGTAAAAGTTGTCAAAGTTCAAATTTTAACACTAATATCATTTGTTATGAATGCAATAAGAAAGGACACATTAAGCCAAATTGCCCGGAATTGAAAAAGAAAGAAGAAAAAGAAGGAGAAAAAAAAGGAGGCAATGGTAGCTCAAGCTACATGAGACACACCAAGGATTGACTCATTGAATGAAGATGAGCTATGTCATGTCACGCGACACATGACATTTATGACTTTCGAAGATGACAAAGAAGCTTTAAGTGAGGAAGAAGCTTCGAGTGAGGAGGAAGCCTTAAGTGAGTAGGAAGGTTCAAGTGATGAATCATCATCTAGTGACGATGAGGTAAAAGAATCTCTCAAAATTGAATTCCCTATTGCTTATCTCAAGAGTGCATTGGCTAAGTCACAATCTAGGGTCAAGACATTAAAAGGAGAACTTAAGTCCATTAGGAATAATACATGTATGCATAGTAAATCAAGCATGCCTAAGGAAGAAAATAACAATTTGAGAAATTAAGTTATTGACTTGAGAACATGTTTAGAAAAATTTACAAATGGATCAAAGTATCTTGATATGATTTTTAGTAGTCAAAGAGCCGTCTACAATAAGGCCGGATCAGGATATAAACCTAAAACCAAAGAGAATGCCTATATTTCTCTTATAGGAAGAAATGATACACCTAAGAAACAAATCATTAAAAGCAATGTAAAACAAGTTTGGTCCGTAAGAAGTATTTGAATGATATTGTTGGATCAAGTGCATGAGTATCAAAAGATTATGTTTTTCATGTTGTTTTGGTAGAAGAAAAGAAGGATTCAAACATATGGATTGTGGATACCGGTTGCTCAAGGCACATGATCGGTGATGTGAGCAATGTCTCCACAATTAACTACTTAAAGAAAGAAACGATATCTTTTGGAAATAATGGGAAGCTCAAGATTATAGGTAGAGGTACAATTGAGGTATCACCTACAATCATTATCTATAAAGTGCTTCTAATTAAGGACATGAAATTCAATTTGCTTAATATTAGTCAATTATGTGATGTCGGATATAAGTTGAGTTTCATGCAAATAAATGTTTGGTTAAACACAATAGCTCGAAAAATATTATATTGGAAGGGTATAGGAAAATAAATCTTTATTATATCAATCTTTCCTATGCTTCTAACCTTTATACTAAATGTCTTTTATCAAAAGAAGAAGAAGGATGACTATGACATAGAAGACTCGGACCTATCAACATTAAGAACATAGCAAATGTAGCCAAAATGGAGTTGGTAAAAGGATTACCAAAGATCAAGTATTTCAAGAATAAAATGTGTGATACATGCCAAGAGGGTAAACAATCTAAGTCATCACACAAAGGTAAACCCCTAATTAATACTTCTTTACTATTAGAATTGTTGCTTTTAGATCTCTTTGATTGTCATACTACCCCTTCATTAGTAGGAAATAAATATTGTTTAGTGATTGTTGATGATTTTTCTAGATACACTTGGGTCTACTTTATGGAACATAAGGATGAAACTCTAAAAATATTCAAGGATTTAGCAAAAGGGTTGAAAATAAGAAAAATATCAAAATCAACCGAATTAGGAGTGATCATTGTGCTGAGTTTGAAAATTCAAACTTTTCTAGTTTTTGTTTAGAAAATTGATACAAACATGAATTTTCTTGTGCAAGAACACCTCAACAAAATAGGATTATAGAAAGGAAAAATTGAACCTTGCAAGAAGCGGTTAGAACTATCCTTAATACATATTTTTTATCTAGTTATTTTTGGGCGGAAGTGGTAAATACAGCTTGTTACATCCAAAATCAGGTTTTAATTCATCAATTTTTAGGAAAGATGCCTTTTGAATTATGAAATGGGAGAATTCCTCAAATTCACTATTTTAAAGTGTTTGGTTGCAAGGTTTATATCTTAAATATTAAAGATGATTTAAGAAAATTTGAGTCTAAGGCGGATGAAATCATTTTAGTAGAGAATATAGAGTATACAACACAAGGACTCCAATGATTGAGGAGTCATCCAATGTTAAATATGATGAGTCTACTAGCACTTATCCTAGAAAATCCTCTATTGACAAGGATATAGATGAATGAAATCAAAACATTACCCAAGCAATTCAAAACTTACACTTAGGGGGTATTGATCAAGGGGGAGGAAGAAGGACATCGGATAATGAATGAAGCAATAATCATCATGAAATTGATGAGCCCACAATCTCTAGGCCTTCAAGGCATATCAAGATCATCCTATTGACCAAGTTGTTGGAGTCCTTGCATAAGGAATAAGGACTAGATTCTATTTTAGAGAACATTCTAGTCAAATTGCTCTAATATCACAACTTGAATCAAAATCGATTGATGAAGACTTAAATGATACGGATTGGATCCTAGCAATGCAAGAAGAGTTGAACCAATTTGAGAGAAGTGAAATATGAGAATTGGTCCCAAGACCCAATGATAGTACAATTGGCACAACAAAATGGATTTTTAGAAATAAATTGGATGATCAAGATAGAGTCACTAGAAACAAGGCTAAATTAGTATCTAAGGGTTTTAATCAAGTTGAGGGACTTAATTATGATGAAACTTATGCTCCTGTAGCTCGATTAGAGTCTATTCGGATTTTATTGGGATATGCCGCTCATATGAGTTTTAAACTTCATCAAATGGATATGAAATCAACATTTATAAATGGATTTATTAGGGAAGAAGTTTATGTTGAGCAACTACCTGATTTTGAAAACATAGATTACCCAAATCATGTTTATAAATTAAATAAAGTCTTATATGAGTTAAAACAAGCTCTCGAGCTTGGTACGAAAGACTCTCATCCTTCTTAATCTCCAAGGGTTTTAGAAATAGAACAATTGATCTAATTTTATTTCTAAAATCTAAAGATAAAGACGTTTTTATTGCCAAGTTTATGTTAATGACATTATTTTTGGGTCAACAAATAATAAACTTCTTCATGAATTTATCAAACACATGGAGAATGAGTTTGAAATGAGTCTAGTTGGGGAGTTGACTATCTTTTTAGGATTACTAGTTAAACAAACTAATGAAAGAACTCATGTCTATCAAACAAAGTGTGCTAAGGAAATTATCAATAAATTTGGTTTGGAAAATGCTATAGTAGTGTCTACTCCTATTGGAACAAATATCAAGATAGATAGTGATCATGAGAGAATGTTAGTTGATCCAAAGCAATATAGAAGCATGATTGATAGTTTGTTATACCTAACCGCTAGTAGACCGGATATACTATTTGCGGTTAGCGTGTGTGCAAGATATCAATCTTGTGCCAAAGAATCTCACTTAGTAGTGGTAAAAAGGATCTTAAGATATATCAAGGGCACTCTCATTGTCGATCTTTGGTACCCTAGAACTCAAAATATGGATTTATTTGGATACACTGATTCCGATTATGCGGGCTGCAAATTGGATAGGAAAAGTGCTAGTGATGGATGTCAATTTCTTGGATCTTCCCTAGTAAGTTGGAGTAGTTGAAAGCAACCATGTGTTGCTTTATCTACAACTGAGGTCGAATATGTGGCTATGGGTGGTTGTGTTGCTCAATTACTTTGGATAATGCATACTTTAGAGGAATATGTGCTTCATTACTCCAAGGTTAAAATTTTATGTGATAATGTGAGCACTATTAATTTAACCAAAAATCCAGTGCATGACTCTATGACAAAACACATTGAAGTGAAACATCGCTTCATTAGAAAAAAAAATGATTAACGAAGTTTTTCCAACCTCGGGCGACTGGTCCGACCCCACGGAAGTTTCTCACCGGCCGCTAGGGTAAATCGGGAAGCACTCGCAGTGGGCGGTCTAGAAGCCCATTGTCCCAGGGTTCACACACCATTTGGAGGAAAAATTTCAGCAAATACGTCATAGTTGGGGATCGAACCGCGGATGCCTTGGAGCATCACTTCATTAGAGATCATGCGGCAAGAGGTACCATTGAATTACATTATGTTGAATCAAAATCTAACTTTGCCAACATATTTACCAAGTCTCTATCCGAAGCGGAGTTCACCTCACTAAGGTGAGGACTTGGTATGTGTTTTGTATAAGTATAACTTTAGCTTTGTGTGATTTAATGTTAAGGTAGTACTTCAACATATCTCACAACAAACCCTAGGAGATCTTGCTTGTGTATTTTTTCATTTCATCTCATATTGTCTTGATTTATGATTGTTTTTATGCATATGAGATGTTAGGATGATACAAATGATTCACATATGCTTATGACATTTTGATGAGTTATTAGATGTATCACTTTAGTAATAATAGATCATCTATGGGGAAAGTAAATATTTAATTAATAAACATTTTACCCTTAGATCATAGTTGAATATTTAAAAGTGTTGAAAACCATTCTATGTTCTATTTATGGTGGTATAGATTTGAAAAACATATGGTTTCAAAACTAAGTGTTAAAGTTGATACATAACTTAAGTGTGTTTTAATATTTTGAGGTTTGATCAAAGAAATTCAAAAATATTTTGACTTTCGATGAAAACATATTTTTCCATATTAGAGGTTATCAAAAGAAATATGTTTGCAAAATTTCATGATTTTTTAAATTTCTTGAAAATTTTCATCTATTTTTGAAATTCGACAAGGAAGCTGATTTCAGAGAACCAGCCGACTGGGACCTGTCTCAGTCGACTGGTACAGTTCAGTCCAGAAACTAGGGTCTTCGATGTATCAATCGATTGGTCCTTTATCAGTCGGCTGATAATTCTGTTTGCTCCATCAGTCGACTGACTTATGAACCAGTCGATTGATGTCGTGAATCTTTAAAAGGATCGCTTGCCCAGGGGCAGCCGAACTTATGGTTTCAGTGCCGCCCCTCGTCGCTTCTCCTCTCCTTTGTATTTTCCAATCACTCCAAGGGTTACAAAGTCCTTGGAATCTCTTCCCCATCCTTTCTCCACCTTTGGATCCGAACCTAGGGCAAAGAGGAGCCCTTCTTGAGTCAACTTCGTCCATCTTCTTTCATGTAGCAAATGGAGCGAAGATAACGGGTTGTTCACTTCGTCTTTCTCATTTATTCTATGATTTGTGACTAACCCTTTATATGTTCCATGTTTACCTTGATTTTCCTCTTGATTGTGTCCTTCTTGGTACATGCATATGGTATTTGCATCTTAGGGCTAGACAAAAACGTAGGGTTGGTGAGAGAACTTCCCAATAGCCTCCTACTGATCTTACGACATCTCGGTTCTGTTCCGAGGTATGCCGACAATGATTTGAGAATGTCGATTTTATCTTAATGAATTGCTGGTATCTAAACCGCTCCTATTTTAAGGAGATCACTCCTCATCTCATTGAGATCATCACACATTTTGGGTTAGATAAATTAGTAGGTTGCTAGTATTATATCAATATCGATCTTTGTAAAGAGTTCTATGTCAATCTTGCTTGCATTAGTACTAATAGTTTGACATATGAGTTCATGATTGGGGGAGTCACCATTTCATTTACACCTACACTGTTAGGGTCATTTTTAGGATGTCGCGTTTCGGATAACCCATTCACATGCTTTCCTAACGTTGTTGAACCTTTTACAGGTTCATTTTCTCATGTGATCATTGATCAAATTCATAGATATTATTTTAATAATCCTCGACTTCCCCTTAAACATATCTTTGATGCTAATTGCATGTCTGCAGTCAGTAACATTCTCTATAAAATTGTTCTTGACTACATTTTGCCTATTGTCACAAAGGGGAGGTCCAAAATTCGATTACCTCACTTAGTTATGATGTATGCCTTGGAGAGGAGTCTTGACATCGACGTTGCCCTTTGCATATTCATGTCCATTGTACACTTTTCGCATCCTGTACAAAGGAAGATTTACATGACATTTGGTCATATTTTGACCAAATTTTTTTGCATCTAGAGGCGTCGATATCACTAGAGGTCAGCATTATCAGTTGTCCAAGGGCTTTGATCAGATAGGTTCTCGGCTGCTCTCCTTGGCAGGAATTGAGCGGCAGCAGGGAGTGATGGTCTTGCAGCGTGACCATGCGTCTTCTGGCTCTGACGATGAGGATGAGGACGTCGATGCTCTTGGTGGTGTTGCGCCTGCTGTTGCTCCTGCGATGACTACAGATGAGTGGATTACCCGACTGGAGGAGGTAGTTCGCCAGGAGATTTAGGTGATCAGGCAGGAGTTTCAGGACTTTCAGCAGCGTCAGACTGTCATGTTTGAGATGATGCAGCGTTAGGACTTGATGTATCAGACGACTCCTTCTCCTGGCAATGATGCTTAGATATGGTGTTAAAATACGAGAAATTTAAGGGGCTCGAGAGTAAAATTAACTAACTTAGGGGCTCAAGTGGGAATAACTAAATTTGGAGGGGTTAAATGCACAAAGACCACTAATATATCATATTCTTTTTCCCTCTCTTCCTCGTAGAACACGACCCAAAACCCGATCTCTCCCTTTTTTCTTCGCCTTATCCGCCCGAGATCGCCAACTTCTGAGGGATTCTTTCCTCTTCGCTGTCGTGACCTTACGAGCGCATGACGGGCTCAGATCGATCTCTACTGGCGTCGAATCGAAGGTGAGTGGGAGTTGTTTCATGTTTGCAATCAGTTTCCGATCATGATCGTGATTTGATGATCCTTCGAGTCTCATGGATCTAGGGTTCTTGAAAGGCTACGGAGAAAAGGGAATCGCAGGTTTAGATCTGGAACCGTGGGGGATCAGACTTCTCCCGACAGGCTCTGTTTCCGACGTTCTTAGCTATACTCGGATTCGAGCGAGTAATAGTTATATCGACCCAATCAAGGTAAGGACAATTTGCTGTTTAGTTTGGATTTGAGGAAGTGCTTTGATGGGGTTCCGTTTCTTGTTTTCCTAGGGCTGTGAATTTGGGAAGCTCCGTTGAATTAGGGCTTGGGGCTGAGCCTAACTTCGACTTAGAGATCTTGTGGTTGATTTTCTTGGTTGGGCTCGTTTCTTGTATACTAGAGCAGAGTTCTTGCGTGCCATTTGAGGTAAGCTCTACTTTGCTTTTGGTGATCAGCTTTGTTTGAGGATGTGGTTGTTTGATTAGATCACATACTCCTAGAGCTTGGATTCGTTTGTTCTTTCCTTCGAGTGTGTTTTTGTTGTCGTGAGGTTGCTTGATATGATGTGCTGAGAATTTGGTTCTACTTGGTTCGGCTTGTTGTGTCGTGAGTTCCTGTGGGAAGAAATGGTGAAGTTGCAGTGAGGTTTTGGTGTTGTTTTGTGTTATTATCCTTTGTCGTGAGATTTATTGGATGGTATGTTTTCTTGATTTGGATGGAGACTGCCGATAGGTTGAGAGGGTAGGGTTTTGATTGGAGCATGGTTTTGGTTAGGAGTTCATAAACTCCAACTTAAGCTTTGGTCTCATTTCTGTTAGGAATAAGAGGGAATTATGTGTTGGTAAACCCTACCGTGAGTGGGTGGGTGTAGTTGATTTGTTTGGGTTTGATAAACCATCCATCACTTTGAATTTGATTTTCTCCTCCATTGATATTGACCTTATCTATGATTTGGGATTTACTTGGTGTTAATTGGGTCGATGCAAAGTTAGGAGTTGATCTCAATGATAGTAGCGTGTAACTTAGCTAATTTATAAATTATAAAATTAGCTAAGTTGTATTTGTTTTGATGCAGGGCATTGAGTTGATTCACATGACGTGGATATTATTTTAGACGGAGGGTTCTCGTCGTTCGGACTTCTTCACATCAAGATGGGTAACTTTGACTTATCTTTATTAGATATAGTCATCTCTTATGCATAGTTAGATATGGATATCAGTAGGGATACATGTTACTTTCGTTTTTGTACTATTACATTCGGTAGTTGTATCTGTTTAGGTTTACTGTTTACTGTTCTTTATTACTGCGTGGATTTGGATTTATCAACAGCTTACGTTATATCTTGCGCTAGGATCTAGGATATGATGCATACCGGTTATCTGGACTACTAAATATCATGTAGATGACAGTAGAGTTAGATAGTGGGTGATGTATGAGATAGTGACATGTATCATCGTTGCACGTAGCATAGGTAGACGACCTTTGACTCCCTGGAGGTTGAGATGGGTCGTCGGATTTGCTACTGGTGTAGGGGCATATGTAGGCGACCTTTGACTCCATGGAGGTTGAGATGGGTCGTCAGACATGTCACATTACTTGTCGTGTAGTCCCAGTTTCACTCTTCAATAGTGAATTATAGGTCACGGCGCTGTGATAGGTCCCCTACTATGTCCGGAGATAGATAGGGATTTTGGGGCGTTTATTTTTCCCTAGGGCGAAGTATGTTCCGGTCCAAGACCCTGCTCATTTGGTTTCGCATGATGCACGACGATGGTCGTCTGAGTGGAGGGAGGACCCAGTCAGAGCCCTACCTACTCGATTTCGCATAGATACGACGGTGGTCGACTGGCGTCGAGGGTGACCCATGTTGCATCTTGAGCATGTTATGCATTTTTACATTTGGTTGTGTTTGCTGCACTTGGTTGCTGCATTTTGTTGACATGCATGCTATTGGGTTTGGATTGACGTAGGTATATACTTCCTTTCAGTGGTTCAGTTCTGCATTTCCTATTATTGTATTTTTCTTCAGTATGTGCTAGATGTTGACTTACTGCTAGTATAACTTTCTATGCATATTGGTTTGTATTCGCTGAATTCTTTGGACTCATCCCGTTAGTCTTGTTTTTCTCCTTTCAGGATGATCGACTGGAGTGCCCGGCAGTCTGTACCAGTTCGCGTATTTCGAGACAATTTCGTAGTTCTTGTATTTTGATGGTGGTACATGTTGGTACCCTGTTTCCGTTCATTCTTTCCTTTCTCTTTCGTTGCTGTATTTGTGTTCTGTTGTTTCGTTTTGCATGGTGGTATAGTAGTACTTTTGTGTGCCATGGAGGCCTTTGTTTTTATTTATTTTGTTGTAAGTCGTACCGGTACGCAGCTTTTGTCATCGTCTTCATTTTCTTTTCATATAGTGGCTTGTTCCAACCCTATAGACTGCGGTACAGGCAGACTGAGAGTCGTAGAGGTTAGGTTTCCGGATTGTCCGCCGGGTCGAGGGAGTAGCAGTCCGATCAGTATTGGTCGGGCAACTCCTCGGGACGTGACATATGGCGTGCCTCAGGTATTATGGTGTTGAGATTGTGTTTGGATTAGACATATTTTCCTATTATATCTTAAACATCATAAACGATATTGTAGTACTTTGTGTTTCTTGATTTTGTATCTTTGTAGCACTACCTTTATGGTTATGTATGAACTTTTTATTTCTCTAGTATTGTTTCTATAGTTTGTCATTACTTTTGTTGTCTTTTATTGTTATTTGTGTTTTTAGCATACATGTTTATTATGTTTATGTGATGGATTCTTGTTTATCTTCTACCGAGATATTATGGTTTAAAGGGGGAGTTTCCTTTAAGGGGAAGCTTCCTTTAAGGGGGAGTTTCCTTTAAAAGGGAGTTTTGATTATTTTTACTCTCTCTATTTTTGTTGTGTGATAAAGGGGGAGAATTGGATAAGTTAAGTTAGATGAGTTCTATAATTATTCATATCTGTTAATTTTTTTTTATCATGATATATTTAAAGACCTAACATAAATCAATTTGTCAAACATAAAAAAGGGGAGATTATTGGTGCAATCATGTTTCAAACATTATTTATTTTTGATGTTTGGTTAAATGAGTTTAAGTTAGGCAATGTTGGTGATTTAACATGAAGCTTGAGCTTAAGTCCAGGAATGAAGAATTGATAGAAGAAGACTTAGCATGACAAGGTCGAGGGAAACACTTCAAGGTAAGCGTAAGGATGAGGAGTCGAGGGTTCGGAAGCATCCTAAGGGCGCGAGGCTGATGGAAGGTGTTTGAAGGTTTGTGTCTACGCAAAGGAAAAGTGGAACCTGAGATTTATCAGGTATCAGTCGATTGATGAGAGGATCAGTCGACTGATACGGTGGGTTGAGTCGACTTATAGTGGAACATAAAGTCGATTGCTTTAACGAATAGAAAGATCAGTCGACTGGGTCAGGTCTCAGTCGACTGATAAGTGACCATTGAGGGTTGACGGTAGAAATCAGACGCTTTCTATAGTAGCCGTTGAAGCTCATCAGTCGACTGATGATATTGCCAGTTGACTAATATTGAGGGTTATGCAAAAGCAGATTTCAAAACTTGAAAAAGATACAACTTGATTCTCTCAATTTTTCTTGCTTGTTCTGAGATCTCCAAGCTTATATACTCTTAATTTCTTCCTCTAAAATCATTCAAAACTTTAAAAAGGAAAAGATCATCTTGTAAGAGTTTTTCCACCTTCAAGCTTGAGTTGAAAAGGAGAAAAGCATAGTGGAGCTTGGTTGTGTGGGTGTGGATCCTTGGATTAGTCACTCAAGGAGGTGGAGACCAAGTAAATCAAGAGAGTTAACGTTGCCTTCATTGTTTTTCTTATTGTTTATCTTTTCTTGTGCTTTGGTTAAGATTTTGTAGATAAAATCCAAGAGAAGCTATTCACCCTGCTCTTAATAGACGCAAAGGTCCTAACATGAATCACTCTTCAATGTTCATGAAACTCGAATGTTTGAGACTTTATCTTCTACCTCTAGCTTTTGTGCTTCGATGAAAGTTAATCCGATGAAGAGTGGTGTTGCTCGGATACCACTTGTTAAGACCTATGCGAGATAGATAGGGGTGAATAGCTTTGATCACTTTAATTCAATTTTGTGTACCCGTCTACAATTTGTTAGTAGGTACCGGAACCAAACAAAAGAGAGCACATAAAGACAAATCGATTTTACTCAGTTCTCCATCTCCCAAGACGGCTACGTCGAAATCCTAGTTGTAGCGGACTATCACAACTAACTATCTCCTTCTCGGATACCTTCCGAAGATGGGGAAGCCTCTTACAACCTACTTCTTGCAACAAACGTAAGCAATACAACCAAAGATGCATATACAAATAATAACAAAGTAAAACAAACTTTACAAGTGAAAATTTTACTTTGGATACTTTTTTATCCCTTTGGATTGCCTCTTGATGGTAGGAAATGCAGTAGTTGTACAGGTTGATTTCTGCCTAGTAGTTGATCGATCTTACCATTAGTTGATTGATCAATTGTAAATTCGAATATTACTATGATTCGTTAGCTGAACAACTCCATCCACCTCAAACATTAGCTGACTGCTCATCACCATCAACCATCTGTTGCCTAATCAGTTGAATCCCATAGTCGAGTTCTAAACATTCTATTCGCTTGAACAATGATATCATTTGACTAATAAACTCTATCAGTTGATTGATTATGATCATCCAAGTTGAACAACTGAGTTTCTAGTCAATTTTGTATTTGTTATAGTAATAATCGACTGTTATTGTTTATTAGTCAACTGGTATTATAGCTAACCCTAACATTACTATAGCAAATCCTAAAAATACCTTAAATTTTAATTTCGGAGTTTAGAATCCATGAGTCGATCGATACACCGTAACAATCAACTAATACTTTTGTTTTAGTCTTACTAAGATTGAATTATCATTTTATCTGGTATATTGTTGATCTCAACCTATAAGGATTTCCTTTGCTCAACATCTGATCAACTTTGACCCATTGAGATTTTTCGTTGCCCAACATCCAATCAATATTGACTTGTTAGGACTTCATCGTTGCTAAACATCTAGTCAACCTTGACTTGTCGAGATTTTGTCATTGCCAAACATATGGTCTTCTTTGTTAGGATCAAAAGAATTTCAATATCTCCACAATGTTATAGTATTGTCCATTTTAGATCTAAGCTTTCATAGATTTATATTTAGACTCTACCCAAAAGGTTTTCTTCCAAGGGAGATATCTTTCATCTAATAAAACCATTATTCTTTTTATGTATTTTTAATGTGGGGTTTTGATTGAATTCTCAACAATCTCTCCCTTAAACAAAGGACCATCATTATTCTCATAGTCTGGGACTCCCCTCAAGCATCTGGTCACTCTTGACTTACTCCGAGCCTCCTCTTAAACATCAGTTCATTATTGACTTACTCCGGGTCTCCTATCAAGCATCCAGTTAATGGAGGTCATTCTTCTCTTCTGAGACTTTTTCACTACATAGGATTAACTCCTCTAGGATTCCTGCCAAACATTCAATCATTCTTGACCTAATTGGACCTTTTGCTTAAAGTTTACTTCTGGGGGGCCACCTCATTCATTCAAAGCTACTATTCACCCACATAGCGATCTAGATTTCCGCCAAGCATCAAGTTACCTTTGACCTATTTGGACTTTTTGCCATCTAGGGTTTACTCCCTAGGATTGGGTCATGACTTTTGTAGCGACCCGCCTTCTCTACCTTAGACGGACCGTTACTTGTCTACTTCTTGACTCTAATGCACGACTAAGAATGCGTAACTTTTTTTTTTGTATTTAAATCTATCTAAGAATGATATTCTAACTTTAATAGTCATGCATGATACAATGACACACTTCCTTTCTCTAAAATTCGTAAAGAAAAAAATATTTTAGCTAATCAAAACAACTTCATAAACTTGAAATTAGGACTTTTGCGGAAGTAAATAAGTTATGAAAATCTATATGAACTTTAGACTAGAGTTTGGACCAAATTTTGTATCTATGCAAGGTTTAAACAATTCTAACCATTTAAACTCATCACACAAGGTTATATAACATTACTAAAGCATTATGGAATATGAATGCAACTTTTCTAAGCATATTTAAAGCAATAAAAACTTAATTCAAAAGGAGACTAACAACATCTTGGCACATGCATCAAATAGCTCCATCAAAGTATCGATATTCGAAACTACTCACGCTCATACTCATCCAATGCAATCATAAGGATATATATACTAAATATAATGACATAGAATCTTTACTCGTGGTTTTAAGACATGCAAAATATCTAAAACGCAAATACTTGGATAAATTCTATGTGATCTAACTTAACTAAGAATCTGTAACAAATGCATTTTAAGTCTTTTATTCATCTTGTCCCAAGGACCTCTCCAAGGTCAGCCACCACACACACGTTACTCAGCACCGCCTCAAAACATGTGCAAGCATGCTTTTTAAACAATGTGAAATCACATGAGATACTTTTATGCTTAAAAGAAACACTAAAACATGTATAACTCAAAACATGCATACTCAAGCATTAATAAGTCTTAACTTAATTTTTTTTGGCTTAACTTGAAACTTTAGCAATTCTTTAACTTTAAATCTTTCTTTAACTTTTAGAAAACTTCCTTAAACTTTAGAAAAAACTTTGCTAAAACATATACTTGAAAATAATAACTCACTTGGATCCACTTAAGACGTAAGTACCATCTTGTGCGCGTTCCCTAAAAGGTTGGGGTAGTGAGCCACCAATCCTAATAGAGCAGACCTTGGTCTACCAGGGCCAAGACCTTGGAATTAGACACCTGGATTTCTTTAACGACGCCCTTGGACGCCGGGTACTGGCCTCAGAAAATAAAATACTTACTTTTTCTTATCTTGAATGCCTTGGCATTTTAGCGAGCACCTTGTGTGCCCAAATCCCTAGGTCTTGACTTTTGGGAATTTCTTTAAGGCCTTGGCCTTTTCTTTTCTTACCTTTACCTTCTCTTTCCTTTTCTCATAACTTTTCTTAGACCCTAACCTCATATAGGGTACTTAATTAAACTTATACAAGTATGGATTAAACTAAGGTTACATGCAAATCATAAACTAAAGGAAAATTGCACTTTTAACTTTCTAACGGGAAAAACTTGCGGAAAACCGCCTCTTACTGCAGGTGAGCAGTACTTACCTTGATTTCTTTGGACTTACAACCAAAATTGACGTCTAGGGCTCGGGAGAAACTTGAGATCTCGATGAACCGTTCGCGCCTACGCGTTCCTCTCGTCGAGACGAACGAAACGCTCCGCCCTCCTTGGTTCTTCCTTGGCCTGCGCCCCCTTAGAAGAGGAGAGGGGGTCTTGGTGTGGCGTGCGCACAAGAGAGGGGGAGAGGGGCGGCGTGCGTGTGGTTTGGGCGAGGAAGAGGGTTTAGTTGAGAGAAAATAAAATTTCTCTCTTTCATTATCTATTTATACTTAGGGTATTTAAGTCCAACTTATAACTTAACTTAATATCTCTCTATTTTCTTTCAGCACACCCCTGCTGGGGCTCCTGGTTAACCCGACCAACTTAAGTCGTTGGTCCCATGGGAGGTCTCGGGTTCAAAACTCGTTCAGATAATTTTTTGTCGAAAACTCTATTTCTTTTAATAAAAATACTAAACGGACTCGGAAAATTTCATAAAAATATTCTAAAAATTCCTTAAAATGTCTAGAATATTTCTAAAACATTTTTAAATAGTTCTAAGGACTTTAAGAACTTCAATATGGAAATTTCGGGGCGTTACAACTTTGATATATACCACTTGTTAAGACCAAAATAATTTACATATTTCCACGTAATGATATGATATTGTCTACTTTGGGTCTAAGCCCTCATGAATTTATTTTTGAGTTTTACCCAAAAAATTTCATTCAAATGGAAATATCTTTCATCTTATAAATCCATGATCTATTCTATGTATTTTTAATATGTGATTTTGACTGTATTTTCAATATTATATATTCTTATATCATGTTTAACATCCAATTAATCATGACTTGTGATGACTTTTCTCAGTGTCAAGTGTTTGGTTTTCTATGATTTATTTGGACTTTATTTTTGTAAGTATCTAATTAATCTTTGATCCACTTGACATCCCGCTAATTTATTAATTAAATATTAAAATTTAACTTGAATCAACTCGATCCATCTTGATCGAGAGTGATTGTACCAACAAGTTGATTGTTATGCATAAGTGGTTAAGGCGGAGGTCGTTGAGTCTAAATAGCAATTGTTCGTGACTACGAAATAGACTGATGGTTAGTACATGAGTATTGCCACCTTGAGATCTGAAGGTCAAAACTTGGCAAAGTTATTATGCCTGTTCTCCCCATGCACTAGCCACAACATCTGGATTTGTAGCCTTCGTAATTTACCTTCTCTGTATTAACCCTAAAATGGACTAACAAGAGCGCTGAAGACAAGCGAATCATCTTTTATCACTTAAATAGCAATTGTTCAACATGCACACGTACAAAAACAATATTAGAGGGCATTGGAGTTATTTGACAAAACTTCGTCGACGTTTAAAGTCACACACATGAAAGTAGAAAGAATGTCTATATATATATATATAATGCACAACTTATACTGTATAACTATAAGCACTTATATACAAAAACAATATTAGAGGGCATTGGAGTTATTTGACAAAACTCCGTCGACATTTAAAGTCACACACAAGAAAGTAGAAAGAATGTCTATATATATATAATGCACAACTTATACGTATATAACTGTAAGCACTTATATACGGTCAAAACTTGGCAAAGTCATTATGTCCGTCCTCCTTATGCACTAGCCACAACATCTGGACTGGTAGCTTTCGTAATTTACCTTCTCCGTATTAACCCTGAAATGGACTGACAAGAGTGTTAGGACTAGTAGAGCTAGGGGGGGGGGGGGGGGTGGAGGAGGGGTGAATAGCTCGCTTCAGTTGATTTTTCTTCTTCACAGCAGAAACTAGAAGTCAAACACCTCCATATACAATGCTAACACTTTGATTTACTTAGTCTCTGCTTCCATGAGGTGATTAATCCAAGGGTCCACACCAGCAATCACAGATTCTATTATGAAATCTCCTTCTCGGAACAACATCGAAGGTGGAGAAATCTTTTTACAGCAACCTTGAAAACTTTCACGAAAAGAAACAACATCAAGAAGAAGAAGAAGAAGAGAAATATTTCAATCTAGGTTTGATTCTCCTTCCCTTGGTTGCTTGTAGATGGTGTTGAAAGCTTGAGCAGAGAACTTGAGCACTCAGCTGATCAGAATCGCAATGTAACAATGTGTCTTTTCTTTTGCTTCGCTGCCTTCTTTTAAAGGTCGTCTCTACTTCTTTGTGGTGTCATGAATCGATTAGTGAATAACTCCAATCGATTACCATATAACCGTTGAACAGTATGGATCTCGGATAAACGACTGTGATTACGCTATTTTGAACTTTAATCGAATGGGAGCATGCACTGATCGATTAGTCTCTTTAATCGACTCAGCAATCGATTCAGGATCATTCTGTTCGAGCAAGGGATGTGTCCCAATCGATTAATCAATCGATTAAGAAGTTCCCTAATCGATTGACTAATTGATTAGGGAGCTTTTTGTTTTCGCACAGAATGACTCGTAATCGATTGACCAATCGATTACAAAGCTTTTGTTTTCGTACAGAATATCTCCCAATCGATCGGCCAATCGATTGAAGCTTTTGGAATCGATTGACTGATCGATTAGGGAGCATTCTGTTTTCGCATAGATGACTCGTAATCGATTGACCAATCGATTACAAAGCTTTCTGTTTTCACATAGAATATCTCCCAATCGATCGACCAATCGATTGAAGCTTTCAGAATTGATTAGGGAGCATTCTATTTTCGCATAGAATGTCTCTTAATCGATTAATCACCTTCTAATCGATTGTCTGATCGATTGATACGCTTAGATATAGGATTCTCAATCCTAAATGTCCCTGCGTTGTTCTCAATCGATCCAATTACCTTGTGCATGTGAAACCTCTTATTTCCTGGACTTCATTCCTGGAGCCTCCTCATCTCCGGGTCTTCATGCCAAGAGTCTAGTCCCCGACCACCCTTGGACTTCTTGCCTCGAGCTTCCCCATCTCCGGGTCTTCATGCCAAGAATCCGGTCCCCGACCATTTCTTGGACTTCTTGCATTACTGCACACTAAACCTCAATATTAAATCAAATGTATTAGCTTAAACTTAAACAATTGACAATCATGGAAATTTCTTATTTAGGGTATGATTGCATCTACAAAGAGCGCTGAAGACAAGTGAATCATCTTTTATCACTTAAATAGCAATTGTTCAACATGCACACGTACAAAAACAATATTAGAGGGCATTGGAGTTATTTGACAAAACTCCGTCGACGTTTAAAGTCACACACATGAAAGTAGAAAGAATGTCTATATATATATAATGCATAACTTATATGGTATAACTGTAAGCACTTATATAAGTGATTTAATTTTGATCATCCATCTCTATCATACATTTTTTATGAATAATATATACGTTATCACTTATATAAGTGCTTATATATAATTGTACAAACTTGTACAAATCTAGTATATTTGATTTTTCTTGATTAGTCCTAGTGTTTAGATTTCCCATTTGGAATATAGTATTAAGCAAAAAAAAAATGATTAAGATTTACACGGAATTTGTACGATAATATCTTTAGCATAGTAAAATTATATATATAATATAATATAATATAAAAGAAAATTTATCGTGCACGCCATGCATGGTGCCTCCCTGCATGGGAGGCGCCTCATATATATATATATATATACATATATATATATATATATATACATATATATATATATATACATATATATATATATATACATATATATATATATATATAGAACTATCTCCTGCGGATAATCGTGTGCGGACAGTATACGTGGCATCCGCCTGATCGGTCAACCTGACCGATTAGGTGGGTGTCACGTATGCGGTCTGCAGGAGATCAATTATATATATATATATATATATATATATATATATATATATATATATATTATATATATATATATATATATATATATATATATATATATATGAGATTATTTATCTTCTTTTTATGAATACAAATGGGAATTCTTAAATCAATCGATCAAAAAATATATTTATTAATTATAAATTTTAGTAATTCCAATTGAATTAAGAATGCAATCTCATTCTTAATAAAAAAAATTAAAAAAAAAATTTTGATTATGGTCCAGAGTTGAATAATTAATAATTAATTTATTAGAATTTAATCAAATTGGAACACTTCATGATCCTTTGGTATCAAAAGTGAGACATAAATTATAAGAGATACATAAAATAATTATCAAATCTGTTAGACTAATATTGATATATGTATGATACATATAACATTATACTTTATCCTGTTGCGAAATGAGGTGGCCACCCCAAGAGTGAGATGGTCTTCTAGAGATCACAAATCGGTGGGCTGGCTGCAAAGTTCGCTCTTGACCTGCAAGACAAGGACCGTTAGAACCCGCCGGAAAAAGTCTCCAACAAGGTACTCCGACGGTCAAGTCAATCCTCGAGAATGAAAAAGACAATGCAACAGTAGCAAAATTACTATTGCGCGTACCTGAGTCACATGGAGTGGAGCGACTTATAGTCGGGGAAGCTGAAATTGCTGCCCAGCCTGCCACCTTTTGTCTCGTAGCGAGGACAGGACAAAACATGCCCAGAGGTGACAGGGTAAGGTGTCGCACATCGGAATAAGGAAAAGGACACTGTCAACTTAATGGTTAGCGCCGTTGGGCGCCGCTTGACCTGACACAGAGGTATATGGTCGGCGTACGGGGCTCAGGTCGTGGCAGGAAGATCATGGCGTCAGTGAGATGCTTGCGATAAATGCCGGGATGATGCTTTACCTGTGCTGACCTCGTATTCCTTCTGCCAGTCCTGTGTCAGAGAGTGGTTGTTCTGGTGAGTCACGACGAATGCCGACTAGGGCCACAAGACGAGGAGGCTAACTGAGGACCTAGAGTATAGGTGCCGACTGAAGGCACAAGATGAGGAGGTCGATTAGGGGCCTAGAGTTTAGGTGTCGATTGAGGGCACAAGATGAGGAGGTCGTCTGAGGGCCTATAGTGTTGGTGCGATTTAGTGATTCATCAAGTAAAGCCTCCTCTGGTTTGGGCATACCCCAGGAGCGTGGCCCGCCACGCATCGGCTGGGAGCCGAACTATCGAGAGGGGTGCGGGGGCAGGCCCGCGATAGTCTGGATGTTCGGTCAGGCCGATTCTGAGGAACGTGGGTCGCCATGCGCTTGATCGGGGACACTGAGCCGAGTGATGTGTAAGCGTATAGTGGTGTATACCTTGAAGATGCTCTGAGTTCTAGGTTCCCCCGACTCGGGAGAACTGAGATATAATGACGTTGTGAATTGAGCCTCCTGGGACTCGGGCTTCCCAATCCAGACCTTGCTGGACCCAGGGGGCCTTTTGGAGACTTCCGATCCCCTTAATCAAGACGATTACCTTTTACCCAGGCCTATCCTTCCCGTTCTAGAGGGAACTAGGCCGAGCCACCAATACAAGCCTTATATCTCATAGCCTCCCGGAGCCCGTAAATCTATCTTCTGCTGACGAGGCACCAGGTTGCCGGGCCAAGCCACACGTAAGCTGGCCCAGGATCATAAGCGTCTCTCTCGAGTCTAGTCGATGGAGGCGATGTGTCCGACTGACTGGATTGCCCTTCTTGCCCGAGCCTGGCGCACCCGAGTGACCGACTCACGCGGCTGACTTCCTTAGTCGTCCCGGAGTTAGCGATTCACTCGGATAGCAGGCTGTCTCATCAAATGTCTCGTCACATTCCCGTCGCAGAATCACTGTGTATCTCTTCGTTAACTGTGGCCTTAATGCCCGGGGACATGTGTTCATCAATCATTCGTTTTCCGAGTAACGAGGAGTACGTCGCTCCTCTTCGCGAATGTTCGACCTGCACGTGTGATCTGTCGCTTCAGTGGCCATCCCGAGTTCGATCAAACGGTCTCGGCTCAAGCATGCCTCCTTTCCACTCGCCATTGGACGGCTGATGTCATTCTCCGGTTCCTATAGGTAAGCTTCTTGCTTCGCCATTTTCCCTATCGCGTTTCAATCTCGATACCGTCCTGCTGCCACCTCGAGCTCTGCTAGGGTTTCGGCAAGTCTTCCTCTTTCGACTTCCTTTTCTGGCGACCTTTCTTCCCGGGTTAGTTTCTTCGCCTTTCTATTTCACATGGTTTCACCTTCTTCGTCCTCCTCCCCCGCCTTGCCTTGGTACTCCGTCATGGTGACTGACCTCACCGCCCATGACCTTGATCAGCTCCAGGCAGATTTCTTAATTCCCTACGACCACCGACTTTGCCTGCCCAAATCGACCAACCACCCTGACTCCGACCCCTCCGGTTATATCGCCTTGTCCCGAGACCACCTACAAGTAGGTCTCCGCTTCCCCATTCATCCCATCATCTGTTCTGTCTGCGCATACTTCTGTATTCTTTTACACCAACTAGCCCCGAACGCCATCCGTCTGATGTGCGACTCGGTCATCATTTTCTCCCTGTACAAAATTCCCCTTCAGCCTGAATACTTTTACTACTTCTTCTACCCCAAATAACAAGAGTCGGGTGACTTCTTCTTTCAGGCCCGAGCCAAAACATCCTTTTTGCAGAAGCTTCCCTCCTCCAACAAAGGATGGAAAGAGCGTTACTTCTTTGTTAAGCCTACCCTGACTTCGAGCTGGCTCACGGCCTAGGTCGAGGAATTTCCTTCCTCTCCTCCCCTTCCCAAATACTACCGCACCTCCTCACCCTACAAGTCGGTGATATCCAAGCTGGAGGATAGGCACTTCAAAGGAGTGCGTCTGCTGAGGGAGGAGCTTCTTTCTGCTTTTGGCCTCAGCCCCATGCCAACTCTACCGTTGTCTTCAGTCGGTAAGAACTACGATGTTTCCTTCGAACATTTTTTAGTTCTGACCGGGTTTGTGCTACTCTCGCAGCTTCTTCGATGTTAGGCGCAACCCTCAAAGAAGGCTTCAGATTTGATGATGCCGTGCTGCGAGCTCGGATCGCTGCGAGCTCGGATCGCTGCCGAGCTGGCAGCAAGGGAAGGCGCCCGACCGAGGCTACCTCCGTGGAGCTGACTCCAATTGTCCCGGAGGAAACGCTTGTCGCCTCCGAGACGGCTCCCCTAGTAGCAACCGAACAACCTACCTCCTCCAAACGCCGACGAACCTCTTCCCCGACAGGTGACTCAGCTCAGCCTTCCTCCAGCAAACGATTAGAGAAGAAGAAGAAGAAACAGAAGAAGAAGGAGGCGACTTCCGACTTGGGAGCTCCTTGTACCTCCACCGCCATTATACCTGCTGCCGATCCTTCCCTCTCCTCCAGTGCGCCTGACTTGCCACTGCCCGAGAGGTCGGGAACCCCGCCTACTAGGGCCAAGGCGACAGTCCAACGATGCACGTCCTGGTGCCCACTCGGTCAGACTGATGTCTGATGATGTCGCAGGGCGAACTACCCGACCGACACCAAGATCTCCGCCTGTATGAGTCAGTGGCCGACTGTTATGTGCAGAGACTCGAGGTGTCCTACTTTCAGGGATCTCGTAGTAAGGTCGATGCCTTTCTCCTCGAGGCCACTCAGGTATGCATAGGATTAGTTTCTTCCCTCATTGAGTATATCGTTTCACAACCTCACAATTTGTGTCTGTTTTGTAGTTTTGGGGATCGTGTCATAGCCTTTCTATGGCACTCTTTGCCCACATCTCGGCACGGGAAGAAGCCGAGAAGAAGGTGGAACGCCTGGAGACTCAATTGAAGCACGCTCAGCTTGTCTCCAGTGAGTCCACTTTGAGTAACCTGCGGGCTCAAGCATTGCACGACCAGTAGAAGGAGCTCCTGCAGCTAAAAGCGGATAAGGATGAGTAGGAGGCGACTCGAGTAGAGCTGGAGGAGCTGCACACCTATAAGGAGGCAGAGGCCGGTAGGTTGGAAGCCCATAGGGTTAAGTGCATCAATTCCTAGGAGCTTACCGACCAGATCTCTGAGCGAGTTCGCGCCATGCTGAGGCATCAAGCGGTCAGCATGTTCAGGCAACTCAAACAAGATGGGCACATATCCCCCGATCTGCCCCCCACAGCCTTCCAGTTCAATGATATGTCTGAGGACCTACCCGACATAGTCAACCAACATTTTAAATGAGAGTCGGGCCTTTTGTCCTGGTTTTCTCTCTTCATGTAGAGGCGATTTGCCTCAAATTTTGTACTGCTTCCGCCTCTTAAATGTAACTTTTCTCTCTGTTTGAGTTCTTCCGGATATGACTGCTCTTACTTTCAAATATTGCTGGCGCGAGTACTATTGAGAGCACTTCGAGTGAGAGGACGATCAACTAACCCAGCTCGGTGAGTGATTGAGTTATCCACTTGCGCACAAGGATGGCTAAGTGTTTACCACTCGAGAGAGAGCCCCACTAAGCCACTTAGCCTCTGCGAGTGCCCGAGTCGAACACTTGGGTATGGTAACTTTCGGTTGTAGGCCATTCGGGTGAGTTGACGCGAAGTCGCATAAGGCCATGTGCTTAGAGCTGCCAGCTCGGGCAGTTCAAAACATCCTCCTTGAGTCAACTGGATTTTGTAGAGACGCGGGGAGTCGTACTCCCAGCCAAGAAGTTGAGGATGTCATGAAGACTTATCTGTTGATGAGTTACTCAGAGACGAGAGATGAGCCACTCGGTCGGCCAGTGTCCCCGGAGCGTGGGCCGCCATGCGCTCGACTAAGAACCGAGCCATGGGATTTATGGGAGCGTGCCCATTTGCGAGGGTTTGGCAGCCTGGTCGAGTTAGACCCGGGGAGCGTGGGCTGCCACGCGCCCGATCGGGAATCAAACCAAGGAGCCCGTGATTCGCTAGGGGTCTGAATCAGGTCAGCTTTCTCTGCCTCGTCCGTCTTCCTGGCCAGCCCATGTCTTTTCGACTATCACCTCCGTCCTCTTTCTGAGGCGGGTTGATTCGTATCCCGCTCTTCGGCGCTTGCATTAATTGCCGAAGAGACGTGTCTCTGGGCGAATGATGTATCGGGTATTGAAACGTCCATCACCAGTCATTGGTGTCTCGGGCGGCGAACCGTTTGCCGCCAAGAGCTCGCTCACGTCCCGTTGAACCTCGAGATTCCCCAAGGATCCTATCAGAAGGTCTCCGCTCGATCCCGCCTCTCACCAAGGCTTTCCTTGAACAACTAGGATCGACCGCTTCCCCTATATATAGGTGCGGGCCATAGCTCTCGTCATCATCATTCTCTATTCCGGTGCTTCTTTGCCACTTCTACCACTACTACTTGCTTCACAAGAATTCTGCCAGCTTCTATTTTACGGTCATCTTCCCCGGCAGTCCATCTTCACAAGATGTCAACCGTGGCTTCGGAGGAGGAACTTTTCTTGAACGACACCAAACTTACCACTCATATCGGCAAAAACTCTGTCATTCCGGTGTCTACTCTCCCTATAGTGACTTGCACTGATGCAATCTCTCAGTGTAATGGGAAGATGTCCAAGGGGAAGCTACCGACTGCTAATCTTGAAACCCAGGATGCGGACGACCACACGCTGGAGGCCAGGCGCCGAATGCTTCGGTCGGCTAATCTCTCACCTCCAACCGAAACTGCCGCCATTCCCCACCCAGCGAAGAGGGTCAGTGTTACTTCTCCAGCCGTGACCTCGGTTGAAGGTGTCGCTACTATTTCGCGCATTACGACCCAGGGTGGTTCTTCAAGCAGGCCGACCTGCGAGACCGGCTCTGCTAATGCTGCAGGGGCTACTATCAGTCGGCCCTTGCATCTGATTATGTCGTCCCATGCTGACCCTACCACCGGCTACCAGGAGGCACCTGCCACCGGATCCGGGCCACGGGAGCCAGCTCGGGAGGTTCATTTATACGGCCTGCTCGGCGAGCACTTCTATGAAGGTCTTCAGGAGGCCAGCTACTGGAGCCCCACTAGCCGAGCCAACGCCTTCATCTCGATGGCCAGCTAGGTTTGTTTTCCCTTTTACCCGTATTTCTTTCTCTGATTTCTAATGCTCGTTGTCTTTCTTACAGTTCTATAGCTCGGCCTACGACATGGTCGTCTGCCTAATGAGCTACGCTCGGGTTCTGTAGCAGACAGAAGCCCGGACGGAGAGGCTGGAGACGTAGCTCCGTCATGCGGAGCTGCATTTTAGCGGGGAGATCCTTAACCGGCTACGCGCCGAGAACTTGGACCTTCAGGATCGGGCTTCCAACTTGGCGGCCTATGTGGAAGAGCTCATGTCAGAGCTGGACTCTACGAATGCGTCGGTTGCCCAAGCACACCGCTGAGTTGCTAACTTAGTGCAAACGGAGCGCGTAGCCCGGGACCTCAAGAGACAGGCCAATGCAGAACTGGCTTAGGTCAAGGCGCAGCTCCTGGAAGCGTGCTAAGCAACCTTTGCCCTGCATACAGATCTGAGGACCAAGGAGGAAGTGCGGCATGCTGGCTCGGAAGCGCATCAGAAACTCAGAAAGGAGCACGACATCCAGGCGTCGGAGCTGAAGGCGGCCCAGCGGGAGCTGAAGCACGTCCGAGCTTACGCCGAGTCTCTGCGATATGTCATGTTCCAACGACAGGCCCGTAGGTCGGCCTGCGAGCCCTAAGCAATCGTTGTGGGAGATGTTCCCTTTGTTTTGTTTTCTTTTGGTAGAGGTCGAGCCTCATTTTTGTAATAGCACTACTTATGAATGCCAGTATTTCCCTTTGCATTTTTGCACGCGTATGCTTGATGTTTAAGTGTTGAGGGTCTGGGCGTAAGCAACCCGAGTGATGGGATGCATGCCCGACCCATTATGGCGGGCGAATACTTGAAATACCCGCGCGCGGGGCTTTTTATCAATTAGTCACTCGGGAAGGGGCGCGATTGAGCGATTCGGCCTTTGCGAGCGACAAAGTTAAACACTTGAGCACAATGGCTTCCATGTGCTAGCCACTCGGGCAAGATCGACGGAGCAGATAGAGACCAGATCTGAGTTGATTGAATGAAGCTGCCGACCAGGGTAGTTTGGAGCATCATGGTTGAGTGACTTTGATTTTGGGGAGCTTGGGTAGCCTACGTACCCAACTTAGAAGTTACAAGAAGGAAGCCATGAAGACTTACCGACCCTTAGACCTCATAAAGACAATGAACTGTGCACTCGATTGGGTAGTACTCAAGAAGCATGGGCCGCCACGCATCCGACTGAGAGCTGAGCCGAGGAGACGGATGGGAGCGGATCCCGATTTATGGCTCGTGAGAACGAGAGTCTGGACACTTGCTCAGGCCGATTCTCAGGAGCGTGAGCCGCCACGCGTCTGATATGAGATACTGAGTAGAGTGGGGCACGGAAGTTGGTCCGATTATAACTCGCTGGCGAGGCGAGAGTCTGGACTCTCGGTGGGGCAAGACTTAGGGAGCGTGGGTCGCTACGCGCCCGACTTAGAGCCGATTCGAGGTGTGTTGGGAGCAGATCCCGATTTATAACTTGTGTCGAGACGAGAGTCTGGACACTTGCTAAGGCCGATTCTCAGGAGCGTGGGTCGCCACGCGTCCGATCGGAGACACTGAGTAGAGTGGGGCACGAAAGCTGGTCCGCTTATAACTTGCTGGAGTGGAGAGAGTCTGGACTCTCGGTCGGTAAGACTCAGGGAGCGTGGGTCGCCACGCGTCCAACTGAGAGTTGATCCGAGGGGTGTTGGGAGCGGATCCCGATTTATAACTCATGCGGAGATGAGAGTCTAGACACTTGCTCAGGCCAATTCTCAGGAGCGTGGGCCGCCACGCGTCCGATTGAAGACACATCAGAATGGGGCACGAAAGCTGGTCCGCTTATAACTTGCTGGCGAGGTGAGAGTCTGGACTCTCGGTCGGGCAAGACTCAGGGAGCGTGGGTGGCCACCGACTGAGAGTCGATCCGAGGGGTGTTGGGAGCGGATCCCGATTTATAACTCGTGCGGAGATGAGAGTCTGGACACTTGCTCAGGCCGATTCTCAGGAGCGTGGGCCGCCACACGTCCAATCGGAGACACTGAGCAGAGTGGGGCACGGAAGCTAGTTCGCTTATAACTCGCTGGCGAGGCGAGAGTTTGGATTCTCGGTCGGGCAAGTCTCAGGGAGCGTGGGTCGCCACGCGTCCGACTGAAAGCCGATCTGAGGGATGCACGGGAGTTGAGCCCGCTTATAACTCGTGTAGAGACGAGAGTCTGGAGCACCTGCAAGGGGGGGAGGGGGGGTGAGGACCACGTTTTTCCACTGTCTGTAGGATCGATGCACGTGAGAGGGGGGGTGAATCACGTGACTTTTTAACAAATTAAATCAGAGTGCTTTAAAAAGCGTGCACAGCGGAAATGAAAGAGACGAAAAACAAACACACAAACACGAACGATTTTTACTTCGTTCGGAGCCTTCGGCGACTCCTACTCGAAGGCCCAGGTCCCTCGGACCTTTCCGTTGGGCAATCTACTAAAACTCTCTATCGGTCAACCCCGATAGAGTAGGCGAGTACAAATGAATTGAAAGTGTGACAACCCCACACTTTCAAGTAATTAAGTGCAATAAAGTATTAAAAGAAATTCTTCTTTTTACCGACGTCCGGAGTAGGTCGACTCTTTCGGGGCAGCGGGACGTCGTCGGCTCGAAGTGTAGCGTTTCCGGAGCAAGGCGCGAGCGTAGAAGAACTTGAAAGCTTTGGAAGAAGTGTTGTTCTTGAACCTTGGTCGAGGGGCTCTATTTATAGCCCTGGGGGCGCCCGAAACGTCCGGGGCGCCCCTCTGCGTGGCTGCCGATCCGCAGCCCTCTCGGTTAAGCACTTGATCTCTTTATCTTCGGGATCACCTTTGACTGGGGCGCCCGACGCGCGCGGGGCGCCCGATTTGACCGGTCAAAGCCACATCTCCTTGGCTTCGCGAGGGTGAGCTTCGGCAGTTGGCAGTGAGGTGGCACAGGGGGCGCCCGAGACATGCGGGGCGCCCGACGCGCGCGGCTGTCGGGGCGTTTACCTCTCTGCTGACTTTGGGTTGACTCTGGGGCGCCCGACACATCCGGGGCGCCCTGCTCAGCTACGGCCTCACTCCTTTGAGGCTCTCTGAGCTGCAGAATCATAGTCCTTTGGTCCTGCATCCAGGGTTAGTCCAAAACAAGGCTAGCACAATTTTATATGGACTAAAATAAGATACAATTCTAAGTTAATTAGATCCTGTCTCCCAGACCAGGATCTAACCAGGACTCAACTTAGATCACCTAAATGGGTCTAAGTTGGACCGCGCCTACAGTCCAAGATTGGACTCGTCCTCACTGGGTCGCTCCTCCAGTGACTTACCTTACTTACCCATTATGCAGCTCTGCTTGACTTCTTGACCCTACCAGGACTTCCTGCCATGGCTCAACCATCTTGGTCTTCCTGCCAAGTCTCAACCAACTTGGTCTTCAGCCAGTTGTCAGGTCCCGCGGACCCAACTGGACTTTCCGCCAGGACTCAACCATCCTGGACTTCAGACTGGTGTCTGGTCCTAAGTCTTTCAACTCTGCACACTTGGTAAAGAGGTTAAACACACACAACCCTAACTTTAACCACTTTGTCATACATCAAAACCCGAGTTTGACCGTCAGTGCAAACTGCACCAACAATCTCCCCCTTTTTGATGTAATGACAACCTAGGTTAAAGTTTAGAGAAAAACTGGCAGATACATGGAAGTAAATAAGCATGAAGGTACATGGTGCAAAATTAAGTAGCAAACAGAATTAAGTAGCAAACAGAATTTTCTAAGCTTTAACCCTACTAAACAGAATTAAGTAGCAAACAGAATTTTCTAAGCTTTAACCCTACTCTCCCCCTTTGTCATTCATCAAAAAACATACTTATATTAAGTTACGGAGAGTCGGATTCAAAGTTAAGTGATAGGGAATACTAGACTTAGGCAAAATAGATTAAGTAAGATAAAATAGCCTAAGTGAAAAAAAAAAAAAAACTCCCCCTAAATTAATTTTTCAAAACTAACAGATAGTTTTCAACAACATTATTTTTAAATGAATTTGAAATATTTTCAAAGTTTTTAAAAAAGGAGATTTGCAAGACCCAAAAATACGGATTGTTCAATGTTAAATAGGAATTGCAAGGAACTATTTATTTTACAAAAGTATTTTGACCTCAACTCCCCCTGGACCAAGTAATGATTGTGGTCCCTTTTCATATGTCTAACTCTAGTTACTGACTAACTATCTAGATGATAGTAGTGTTCACTGAGTTAGTCAAGTCAAGTAATAATGTCTAGCTCAGCTTTTAAGGCAAGACTACTTGACATGATCACTGTAACGTTGGTATTTTACGCCCAGACTTACTGTGATGCACTGACTTTAAGCATTCGGAAGTCCAGGCAGAGTCCTATGCATCTCACAACCGTTCTATGTTTTTGCAAGCACAAACAAGTTAATCTTAATGTGTTTTGTGAGATGCGGCTACCTAAAACTATAGGTTCATGCAATTCTAGGGGTCAGAGCCTAGGCTAAGTCCATTTTCGAAAAAGCCCTAGTTTTGAAAGGGGTAGTTTTTGAGATAAAACTAAGTAAAAAAACTTTTCAAAGTTAAAGTAATATTTTAAAAAAAACATTTTAAAAGACATTTTAAGTTCAATTTAAAATTGAAAATCCAAAAGACTAAATGATTCTATTCTACTAAGCCTAACCCTAATTTAATTTAGAAAATAAACAAGCCAAGCTAAGATTAGCATAGTTCAAGTAGAAGTCTAGTACAAATCAACAGAAGTCAACCCTATTCAGTAGGGGTAGTCAAATGGGTACATGTCCAAGTCATCTAAGAGGAGGGACCAGGAGGATCAAATGGGCCCGGCTGCCATGCATCAAATCGTGCCATGATCTCATGGTACTGTGCATTCCAGGCTTCTCTATCAGCTGTGAGGGTACTCATAATGTTGTTGTAGTAGCCTAAGTTTGTCTCTTGGTCTTCAATATGGTACGCTTCCACTTCTTCTCTTAGGCTCTGGACGTGCGTCTCGAGTCGTGTAACTCTCTCGTACAAGGTCGGTGGAGCGGGCTGATCTACCTCTGCTGCTAAGTCAGCAATGTCGACCTCGACCTCCTCGTCGGCAATGTCCTGTGCGGCTGGTCGGCGTCGCCAAGTCAGAACCCCGGTGCCCGAGACGTCTATACCGGCTAAAGAAAAGTTTCTAAATCCTATCTCGTCGAATTCGGTCATTGTGGTAATCTCGCCGTCAGCGATATTTCGGCCGTGGTGGTGGAGGAGAGAGGTGATGACATGGCAGTAGGGAGTGCGGATCCGCCCCTTAGTGGATACACTAGAGGCATGTAGGATACAGTGGAAGAGGTGAAGGCCTATATCTATGTCCAGATGGTGGATAAGGGCATAGAGAAGAAAAGTGTGAAAGGGTTTCATGGTGGCTGTGTCCCTAGTGGACAAAGGAAGGATGCAACGGACAATTACTCTGTAGAGAGTGTAGTCCTGAATCGGGAGTCGGGTGGAGTGGAACTGCCTCCTGCAGGGTCCAGTGGGCTTCCCCAAAGAAATAGTTGTATAAGGTGTTCAGGTCAATATG